>PVJL010005929.1:0-100292 GCA_004026885.1 Lyroderma lyra
TTTAATGTTTATTTGGGGACGAGTGGGTTAGGGAGGGGAGAAAGGGGAGGGGGTGGGAGAGGAGGGGGGGAAGCTAAATATAAGGGGATGGAAAGAGGGTTCACATTAGGTGGTGAACTTATTATGCATCAAGTTGACAATGCACTGTGGAATTGTATGCCTGAAACCTATGTAATCCTTGCTAACAGATGTCACCCCAATAAGTCTAACAATAAAAATGAATTAAAAAAAAAATAAAAAAAAAATAAAATGTGAGAGATCAGCAGTAAAACTGCAACCTGAACAGTAACAGAAACTCCCGCCGACACTCAAGAGAACAAGCACAGAGACCCTAGTAGATTAGCTAACTGATAAGCAAATTGGCCCGTCAGTTTCCCAAAGTGAATGTCAGAGCCATTAAAAAAGATCAGTGTTTCACCAGTACTGTTACCCCAGGCATAATTTCAATATGACCAACAGAAAGACCAGAGGCAGACACTATTAATTTCCACCTCAGACACAGCAGCAGACTTTCAAACACAGCAGCACCAAGAACCCAGGAAGAAACCCAGTCTGAATGGACACAGAGATTTTATGCAGTCCCCCACCCAAACCAAAACAAAGACCATCAGAGGACACTTGGAATGCCTTGAACAGTGATACCTAGCAGGGCAATGATAAAATCAGCAAAAAAAACCCCAGAAAATGTCAACCTGACAATCATAGAAGCTCTGAGAAGAAGCACAAGCTATCTAGCACAGAGAACCCTGATGGATCAGGACCTGACCAGAAAGTATACTCCCCCACTACACAAAACTTGTCCAAAGCAAACAGTTAACACATAAACTTAATATGATGACACAGGGGACCCTGCAGACTTGGAACCTGAAATGGAAAAAGACTCACAGGATACATTCAAAGAGTCAGGTACACTACCCGGCTGCCATTAGGCTGAACATTAGAAAGTCCCTAGCAATTCTCCAAACAGAATAACATAGATACCCCAAGGACACACCCAACCTGACCAGGTCCAGAGATATACAGAACATCTTCTTCTTAACAAGCATGTAGAACTAAGAAAGAATTTTCAAATGGCAGCATAAAATCTCATGGCAAACCTCAAACACTACCATCTTCAGACAGCTCCAGCACACCCCATACCAGACCGGAACAGATGCCCAAATGCAAACCTCCAAGGTGACAAGGACAGAGACTTCAGGCACACCCGAGACCACCATATAGAAACCAGCAGATCCCTAACCTGACCAGAAAGAACCCTGGAAAGATTCCAAATGACAGTAGGAACAGAGTCCCCTAGAATAACTGCACCTTCTTCAGCACACAGACCCTCAAATGATCACAAACTGACCAGAACAGAGAAGACCCAAGGGCATCGAACTTGACCAATACAGATACATAATGGAGAAACTCACATGAGAAGCAAAGAAAACACTTCCGTACAAAATTCTGACAAAGAAAGACACCCCAAAGGCACCCAACTTGACAAGAATATGATCCGCCATCTATTAACTTGTCAAGAAGAGATACCTACAGATATCTCTAAAAAGAGCAGCACCAAGACCCCAAACAAAACTCCAAAATGACCAGGGAAAATGAAACCCAGAATATCCACATCCTAATCAACATAGAGAACACGAACAGTTTCATCAAATGACCAGAATATAGACTAATGGTTGCCACCCAACATGACAATAAAAGAGAGGTAATGCAGAATGAAAATCACAGGAAGGTAAAACAGACACATAATCTAAGCAAGAAAAAGCGCCCCATGAGGATGACCAGGGTGACCAGCCTGGTCTCTAAGTTCACCTGCATCAAGCAGATAGACACAAGCCATCCTCAGAACGAACCCCATGCAGATTCCAAGCATTCCTCACAGGTACACCAAATAGACACACAACATCCGAAATCAGGCCCAAAGCTCTCCAGCACATTCTCAGACAAACCAACAGAGAGAACCCACTAACAACCAACAAATGTCCAGTATAGAGAAGTCTGGATGACCTCCAATCTAACCATCACAGACAGCTTGAGGCAACCCCCAACCAAACCAGAAAAAAAAAAAAAACACACAATGCTGATCTCTAATGGGACTGGAACAGAGAATCCAGAGATCTATGAGACCAGTAGGAAGAAGCCAGCAGACAACATGAGCTGGACAAAACCAAGGCCCGTTTTAATTGTTACTGAGAATAAAGAAATCCTATGAAATCCTAACGTGCACATCACAGCCCACCCCATATGACTACAACCTGACCAAATCTGAGACAAACAAAACACATTTACTTTACCAGCACATTAAACTCAGAAAAACAATATGACAAGCAAATGGTCATGTGCAGATTTAAAAGCTGACGTGGAAACATAGTTTCAGCAGACCTTTAAACTGACCAGCATGGAGTCCTTAGGCAGACAATCAGTCTGACGAGCAAAGAGACCCCATGCAGGCCACCAAACCGAGATTATAGAGACCTCCACAAGACCAGTAAGTTGAATAACACAGGGACCCTGAGCCAACACCAAAATTCAACAGAACAGAGAAACACAGAATACTCAAATCCTGAGCAGCACTGAGACCACCAGAAAACCTTCAACCTAAACAGGAAGGAAACCCCAGGCAGACAATCAACATGAAAAGCACAGAGAACCAGGCAGATCCCCTAACTGATTGGCACTTAACCACACCAGTCTCGCATCTTGACAAGCAGACATAAAGAGACCCATACATGACAAGCACAGTGTCCCCAGGCATAATTTCCACATCACCAACATAGAGCCTCGAGGAAGGCAGTAAGTTTGACCAGCACAGACACACCAGGACATTGCCAAATACACCACCACAGAGACACAGTGCATACCCCCAAATTGACCTGGGCAAAGCCCACCAGCACACCTCCAGCCTGACAAGAACAGTGATACCAGACTGGAACCCAAACAAATCAGCAAAGAAATGCCAGAAAACCTCTCCATGGTAACCAATGATGGACCCAAATCTTATCCAAGAGCAACAGAGAGAAAGTAGCAGCACCTAGCCAGACTTGGACAAACTCCACACAGTTTCCGAATGTAAGTGAAAACAGAAACACAACAACGGATCCCCAACCTGGGTAACATAGAGACTCTAGAATGATCCCAACCTGACCAGAGCAAGGATCACCCACAGACCTCAAGCTTTACCAACACAGAGACAGCAGAAAGAAATTAAATATGACAAGTACAGAAACCCCTTAACAACAAAAACCTGAATATCACAGACAGCCTGAGGCAACCCCCAACCTGACCAGAACGGTACCCACAATGCCGATCTTCAATGCAACTGAAACAAAGTACTCTAGGACCCACGAGACCAGTATTAAGAACCCAGCTGTGTGCCTGGGGATTCTCTGCTGATAAGGTTGGGGTATATTTTGATTTGTCTGCTTGTCAGGTGAGGAGATTGATGTAGTACTGTGCCTTTCAGGTGGGTGGTCTCCTGGGGCTCCCTCTGCTGGTCAGGTTTCATGTCCGCTGCGGTCTCTTTGCTTGCCATGCAGTGTCAGCTTCGTGTCTCTGTTTTGATCATGTTACAGAGTCATTGGGATCTCTGTGCTCATCAGGTTTTGGGTCTGGTGCGGGTCTCTGTGCTGGTACATTTGGGGATCTGCTGAGAGTCTATGCTATTTATCTTAGGGCTCTTCGGGTCGTATCTATGCTGGTCAGGTGGAAGGTGTGCCAAAGGTCTCTGTGCTTATCAGATTGGTTGTATGCCTGGAGACTCTGTGTTGGTCAGTTTGAAGTTCTGGGCAATATTCATGATACTCTGACTGGGGAATTCTGGGTACATATCAGGTGAGGTATGGGCTTCCTGGTGATTTCTTACTGGTCAGAAGTAAGGTTAGGAGTCTGCTAGGGGGCTTTGTTCCATGTCACCCTTCAAATGGACCTGGGGTATGTGCTTGTCATCTTTAGGGTCTGCTGAGGACATTCTGCTTGTCGCAGGTATGCCTGGCGTCTTTATTCTGGTCACATTGGAGGTCTGCTTTGAGAGTCCAGTAGGTTGGGATTCTGCTGGGGCTATATATGATGGTCAGGTTCTGATTATGCTGGGTCTCTCCGTGGTGGTTTTTTTGTTGGTCTGCCAGGAGTCTCTGTGATGGTCATTTGTGTGTTCTGTCAGAGTTCTCTTTGCTGGTTAGTATTAGGATATGCTTAAGGTCAGTGTGCCTGGTCACACTGAAGGTCTGCTTTGGGTATCAGTGCTGGTCTGTTTGGAGATTTGTTAGGGTATCTCTGCTACTCAGGTTAATGGACTACTGGGTAATGTACTTGTCTTGTTAGGTGTCTACTGGAAATCTCTATGCTTGTCAGTTTTCAGGTCAGCAGCAGTCCTTGGGCTTGTCATGTTGGGTTTCTGCATGATGTCTTTGTTGGTCAAATTGGAGGTCGGTAGGTGTATCTGGTCTGGTAAGTTTAGGGTCACTCTGTGGTCTCTGTGCAGGAAAGGTTGGGGTTCTGCTGGGGATTTCTCTTCCTAGTCACATTTGAAATCAGCCTGGAGTCTCTTCTGGGCAGGTTTGGGGTCTGCTAGAGTCTCTCTTCTGGTCTCTGTTTCTGGGGTCTCTCTTCTGGTCACTTCAGAGGTCTGCACTGGGGTTGTTTTCTGGTCAATTTTGAGTTCTACTTGGGCTGCATGTGATGGTCACTTTTGTGGTCTGCTGGGTCTCTCTGTGATGGCCAGGTTCAGCGTCTACTAGGAGGCTGTATGCTTGTCATTTTGGCATTCTGTCAGGGTTCCCTGTGCTTTTTAGGATGGGAATGTGATTGAGAATTATGAACCTGATAAGGTCATGGGTCTGCTTGGGGTATCTGTGCTGGTCTGTTTCAGGTTTCTTGAGGTCTCTCTGGTGTTCAGGATAATGGACTGCTGGGTACTGTGCTATTCGGTTTGTGGGTCTGGTTGGGATCTCTTTTTCTATCAGGTTCCAGGTCTGCATACCTTCCTGTTTTTGTCAAGTTCAATTTCTGCCTTAGTTATCTGTGTTTGTAAAGTTTGAAGTCGGTGGGGTGTGTCTGCCCTGGTCTTTTTGGAATCAGCCATAGGTCACTGTGTTAGACAAGTTGAGGGATCTGTTAGATGTCTCTGAGTTAGTTTGAGGTGTTATGGGGTGTATGTGATAATTTATTTTGGCATTCACCTGGGGTTCTCTATTGTGTTCAGATTGGGTGATTGCTGCGGGTTTTTGGGCTGGTCAGATTTTCAGTCTACATAAGTTTTCTGTGGTCATGAGTTTGGAAATCTACCTTGGGTCTCTGGGTTAGTCAATTTTGTGTTCTATTCAGAGTATTTGTACCAACTGATGTTTGGAGTTCACTTGGGTTCTCTGTGCTACTGCCATTGGAGATTGCCTGAGGTCTCAATGTTGATGAGGTTGGAGGTCTTCATGGAGTCTGTATTTGTCACTTAGGTGTCCAACTCTGGGTCTTCTTGCTGTTAAGGTTGGAGTTCTGCTATGGATCTTTGTGCTGGTCAAATTTGAAGTCTACCAGCGTCCCAGTGTAGTCAGAATGGGTATCCATCTGTGGTTTCTATGTCAGTCTTATCAGCATTATTCCAGAAATATCTATGTCTGTTCAGATTTGTGGTGTGCTGGATATCCTCTGCCATCATAACCAAAGCTAGAATTGGCCTGAACCTAGGATGAAGAAAAAGGGTTTAACTCCTGGCATGGGGCATTGGAAAACAGATAGAGGCTATAAGGTCCAAACTTATCAGGGCTCTGAGGGTGAGGTTCTTCCAGTAGGGAACCATGAGACAGCATTGATGATTTGCACAGGTCTTTGCATACCCTTCTAAATGTGCTGTATTTGGGAACTCTCTTTCTCATGTGTGTTTTGTGCTGGGGTTACACTGTGCCGGCCTCAAGTTGCCTCCCTCCTGACCATGGTCTCCCACTTGTGCTTCATTCCCTGGGAACTAGTCTGAAGCCCAAGGCTGGATTCAGTAACACTAGAGGGATGTGGGTATTTATAAGGAAAGCCCTCAACTTTCCACACTTTTCCTCGCTTTGATAATTCTCTATATACTTTAGGAGGTTGTGCCAGAGTCATGTTCCTTTTTGGGTGTGACTTTATAAACCTCACATGAGGAATTATTGCCTGGAGGTCCCATCAGCTTCAAGAACCTGAAGGTCATGGGAATGGGAATTTGGTTGCCTGGCTTCAGGCCAAAAGATCAGCTGAATTGTGCTGTCATGGTCTCTTGCCTTGGGCGAAGCTCTGGTTGTGGTGTAACCCAATGACAAGCTTGGGGGCTCCCTTGGGCTCTTAGTTGTGATATGTATGTGGTGGGGCGTCACTGTTCTGAGCTTGCAAAACTCTGGTAATCTCAGGGAGCCTCTCACATGCCACCAAAGTATAGCAGTACTGGTGGGCATTGGCCAGTGTCACTTCAGATCACTGCTGCAGATCTAGATATTGCAGCCCTGCTGGAAAACAGGGAAACTATTCTGGAAAGGGTTGGAATTTTCATCTGGATCCAAAAGATACTGACATTCACAGGATTCATAGCTACTAATCCCTAAGCCTGATGTAGATTCCAGGGTCTGGTCACAGGGGGAGTGAGCCAATTTCTTGCAGGGCATACCATAAAACAGCTATGGGGTCCCCTTATCAGGTAATATCTGAGCTCCTCAGCACCCCAGAGTCCTCAGAGACTGGAGGTTAATCTAGGGTTTCAAAAGTCCTGAAATACAGTTAGACACTCCCAGTGGTTTCCCTCACTAAGAATCAGAGAATGTTAGGAGGACCACCGAGACCACAGAGGACAAGCCACATCATCAGAAGCTGACATCTGAAATGTGAAGAATGTTGCCAGCTTCATTCTCATTGAACCCAGAATTTAGACAGCCAGATCAAGAGATGTCTTTGTCCATACCAAGTTTCATGGGGTGAAGTTGGGGTATAAGTTTCAGCCTATGGATTCCCAAAAGAAAGAGTGTGGATAGAAGCTGTCAGTCTCTTGTTACTCACCATATTGGATCTGTAGCTGGTGGCATGTAAGTCTGCATATGTTGTCTATGTTGGTCATACCAGCAATATGCCAGAAATTCCATTGTCCAATCATGTGGAGGGTGTGCTGAATGTTCTCTCCAATCCCAACTGAAGCTAGAAATGGCCTGAAACTAGTATTAGGAGAAAGGCTTTAATTTTTGCTAAGCGACATTTGGATAACAGATGAAGCTTGTCAGTTCCCACCTTACCAGGGCTCAGAGGGTGCAGCTCCTCTAGAAACCAACCATGAGACATCATTGATGATTCCGACAGGTCTCCACATACTCTCCTGAATGTGGTGTACTTGAGAACTATTTTTTGTGTGCTCTGGGGACTGAATGGTGTGAAGCTACCCTAGGCCTTCCCTTAGTTGACTCCCTTCTGACCATGACTTCCCACTGGTCTTTGTTCCCTGGGCACTGGCCTGGAGACCGACATTGGAATCTGTAACATCAGAGGGAAGTGGTTATTTATAATAGAAGCTTCTTAATTTTGAACATTTTCCTCTGAGAATTTTCTGTATACAATAGAAAGTGGTGCTACAGACATGCTCTTCTTTGGGTCTGCTTGTACAAAGTGCCCATGAGGAAAGAAGGGCTGGAGTCTCCCAACAGACTCAAGAGCCTCCTGGTGGTCATGGGCAGGGGATTGGGGATGCCTGGCTTCAGGCCTGGAGATCAGCTGAGCTGCGTTTTCAAATTCTCTTACCTAAGCATGAGCTCTCCTTTTGCTGTATCCCAAATACTGGTTGAAGTAGATTCTTTGCTCTCTGTTCTTATGTGTGTGGTGGGGAGTCATTGGTGTGAACTTATGGTACTCCGCAAAACTCGGAGTACCTCTCACATGCCACCAAACTAAGCTCAGCAGTACTGGAGAAGCCCGGCCAGTCTCACTACACATTTTCTGTTGCAGACAGAGATACTGAAGTCCTCCTGAAAATTAAAGCACCTATGTTGGGAAGGGTTGGAGTTTAATTTGTACCCAGAGGATGATATCATTCAAAGGGGTCATGTCTACAAATCCATGAGTTTGATGTACTTTCCAAAGCATGCTAAAAGGCAGGACTGTGCCAAGTTTTTGATATGTATAACCCACCTCTTAGTAACTTGTTCTTTGCTAGGTCAAATTACCCAGGATCCTTGTGGTCTGCAGGTTTATCTGTGGGTTGAAAAGCCCTGAGATACATCTAAAGCCCCCCAATGTTTTCTGTGATGTCAGGTTCTCACTTTGCCCTCAGAGAACGTCAAGGAACACACACAAACCACAGAAGACTGATCACAGAAGCTAATATTTAATGTGGAAAGTATGTAATCAGGCCACAGTGGCCAGCTCCATTCTGATTGAACCCTGCAACCTTGAAAGATGTCTCGGGTCACACCAAGTTCCATGGGACGTCGTTGACATGTAAATTGTCACCCATGGTCTGCCAATACGAGGTGTCGTAGGTGGAAGCCAACACTCTCTGTCAGCTTTCCAATTTGCATTTATGGCTGATGGAGATGTACCTGTAGCTGTGGTCTCTGTGATGGTCATATGAGCTTTATGCCAAAGACCTTTATTTTTGTACTCTTTGGAGTCATCCTGGATGATTTTTCCATTATTAACTGAAGCTAGAAATGACCTGAACGTAGGCTCAGGATGAGGGATATAATTTCTGCCAAGATGGCTTCAAGGAACAGATGAAAGCTGTCAGTTCTCATCTTACCATGCCTATGAATGTGAAACCCCTCTAGGATGCATCCAGAAAACATCACTGATGATTCATATTGCTCTATTCATAGAGTCCTAAAAGAGGTATAATTAAGAACTTTGTTTCTCACGATGTGCACTTGGGACTGGTGTGGTTGAGCTAAACTGTACTTGCCCTCAGTGGCCTGCTCTTTTACTATGGCACTCCCCTTCTCATTCATTACCTTGACACTAGCCTGGAGCTAGTAGCAGCACAGGGAAGAGAGTATTTATAACAGAATTTGTGTCCCCACTTCATCTTCTGTTTGAAAATTCTCTAAATTATCTGGGAGGTGGTGTCAGACCCATGCCCCTCTTCGAGTCTGCTTGTATAAAACACCCAGAAGGACAGAATGGCTGAATATACTTAAGAATATCAAGAGCTTGGTGTTCATGGGCAGAGAATTGATGCTATTTGCCTTCTAGCCTGGAGATCAGTGTAGTTGTGCTTTGTCATGGCCTATAGCTTCCATGTTAACCTCATTGCCAGGTGTATCCTAAGGCAGGCTTGGGTGTACTCTTGGACTCTTAGTTCTTTTGTGTGTGGTTGGCATCACAGGCCTGAACTTGCAGTGTTCTGTTCATCTGAGGGTGACTCTCACATGCCACCAAAGCACAACAGTGCCAGTGAGGATTGGTCAGTCTCACTGCAGACCATTGCTACAGACCACGATACTGCAGACCTGCTATAAAACAGGGAAACCATGTTGGAAAAGTTCGGGATTTTCATCTGGACCCAGAAGATACTGTCATTCACAGGGGTCAGGATTACTAACCCCTGAGACCAATGTATTTTTCAGGGTCTGATGGGAGCAAGACTGAGACAAGATCTTGCTGGGCACACCATAACCTACCACCATTGGTCCCCTTATGCACTGGTAGCTGAGCGCTCCCACACCTCAAGGTTTTCAGGTTTCTTTGTCTACACCAAGTTCTATCAGGTGCACATGGCATGTAAGGTGGTGCTTATGATCTGCCACCTCCAGATGTCGGGAGTAGAAGCTGCCAGTCTCTTCTTGCTCCTCATTTTGAGTCTGCAACTAGTAGGCTCTAGGTCAACCTGAGATGTCTGTGCTACTCAGTCAAACGTATGCTGGAAATCTCTATGTTCTGTAATGTTAAGGCGGTGTTAGATATTCTCTATAATTCTACCTCAAATTAGAAATGGCCTGAACCTAGAATCAGCAGAGTGGTTTATTTTCTACCAAGGGGCCTTTGGAGAACACATGGATCTCAGGTTTCACCGTACTGGGGCTCTGAAGGATTCGACCCCTCAAGGAGTCCTCCATGAGGCATCACTCCATGATGATTCAGACAGGTCTCTGCTTATCCTCCTCAATGTGGTATACTTGGAGACTCTGTTTCTAATGTGAACTTAAGATTGAATTAGGTGGAACTTCCCTGTGCCTTTCTTCAGTTACCTGCCTCCTGACCATGGCCTTCCCCTGCATCATCATGCCCTGGGCACTGGTATGGAGCCTGAGGCTGGATTCTGTAATACAAGAGGAAGGCAGGTATTTATAATTGAAGCCACTCCCCAAATTCTTCCTGTAAGAATTCTCACTCTACTGTGGGACGTGTTGGCACACCCATGCCACTCTTTAGGTCTGCTTGTGCAAACCCTCATTACTAAAGTTTGGCGGAAGATCCCCAACAACCTCCAGGGCCTGGTACTAATGGCAGAAGATTGGAGCCACCAGCTTCAGGACTGGAAAATAGCTGAGCTGTGCGGTTCTGTGACTTCTTGCCCCTCGTCTAATCTGTGCTCCTGGTTTATCCCAAAGCCTGTCTGGGGCACACTCCTGGGTTCTGAGTTTTCATTTGTGTTGTGGGGGGTCACTGGTCTGAACTTGTGGTGCACTTCCCAACTCAGAGTGCCTCTCACTTGCAACCAAACTAAGCCAAGAAGTATTGTGGGAACATTGGCCGGTCTCACTGCACACCCACTGCTACAGAGCCAGATACTGCCTGCCTCCTGGAAAACAGGGCATCCATGCTGGGAAGTGTTGGAAATTTCATCTGGACCAAGATATTACGTCATTCATAGGGGTTAGGGCTACTCATTCCTGAGGCTGATGGAGTTTCCAAGGCCTGTTGAAAGGCAGTGTTGGGACAAGATCCTGCTGGGTACACCATAACTCACCACTGTGGGACCCTTGTTTGCTAATAGCTGAGGTATTCATCACCCCTGGTCCTCAGCAAATGCACGTTGATCAAGGGGTTGGAAAGTGCTGAGATATACCTACAGCACTCTAAAGATTTCCTGTGGGGCTAGATCTCCTTCATGCCCTCAGAAAATGTCAGAGAACCCACAGGGACCAGAGAGGACAGACCACATACTAAGAAGCTAACATCTAATGTAGAAAAGTGGCCAGCTTCATTCTGATTGCACCCTTTAACCTTGGAAGCAAGATTGAGATGTGTCTTGGGTGATACCAAAATCCATGGGATGCAATTTGGGTGTACATTGGTGCCTAAGGTCTGCCAATCTCAGGTGTCAAGGGTAGATGCTGCAAATCTCTGACTGCTCTCCAGTTTTTGTTTGTGGTTGGTGGTATGTAGGTCTATCTGTGGTCTCTGTGTTGGTTATATTAGTTGTATGTCATTAACCAATGTTTTGTTTCACTTTGTGTGGGTACTGGATGACTTCCACAATCCCAACTGAAGCTAGAAATAACTTGAACCTAGGATGAGGGGGCGGGGTTTACTCTCTGGCAAGGGTTCTTTGGAGAACACATGGAGACTTTTGGTTCTCACCTTACCCGTCCTCTGAGTGTGATGCCTTTCCACGTGGCATTCACAAGGGATCACTAATGATCCCTACAATTCTTGCCATACCCTACTTAATGTGCTAATATTGGTAACTCTGTTGCTCACGACATGCACTTGTAAAAGGATGGGATGGAGCTACCCTGTGCCTGTCCCCATTGCCTCCCTCATGTTCATTGCATGTCCCTGGTTATTCATTTCCCTTGACACTAGCCTGGAGCCTAACACTAAATTCTCTAATACCAGTGGGCGTAGGGTATTTATAATAGAAACCGCTCACAACCCACCTTCTTCCTATGTTAAAATTCTTTATGATCTCTGGGAGGTGGTGCCAGATACAAGCCCCTCTTTGTGTCTGCTTTTAGAAATCCCCTAGATGGAAACAATAAGTGGATATACTCAACAACCTCAAGAGTCTGGTGGTCATGGGCAGGGTATTAGGGCTGCCTGACTTCTGGCCTGGAGATCATCTGAGTTGTGCTTGGTCATGCCTTCTCAACCTCGGGCTACACTCTGGTCCTGGTGTATTCCAAAAGCAGGTTGGGTTGTACTGTTGGGCTCTGACTTTTTATGTGTGTGGTGGGAGTCACAAGTCTGAGCTTGTGGCACTCTGCACAACGAAGGGTGCTTCTTACATGGCACCAAACACAGCCCAGCAATACTGGGGGAGTGTTGGACAGCCTCACTGCACACACAGAGCTGCAGACTTGTATACCGCAGATCTATTGGAAAAAAGGGCACCCATGCTGAGAAAGGTTTTAGGTTTTATCTTGATTCAGAGGATAATGTCAATCATGGGGGTCAGGGCTAATCATTTTTGAGGCTGATGTAGTTTCCTGGGCCAGGTAGGGGGGAAAACTAGGGCAGCTTCTAGCTGGATATATACCATAACACTCTCTTGCAGGTCCCATTTTTTGCTAACAGTTGAGTTGTCCAGCACCCCATGGTTTTCAGAAATTATAGTTTCATCTATAGGTTGAAAAGACCTGAGACACCCTCAGAGGCCCCAAAAGCTTTTCTGGGAGGCCAAGTCTCCACGTCAGAGCCCATCAGCAACTGACAGGGTGGAGAGAAGATAGAACATATTCTGAGGAACAGACATTTAAGTTGGGAAGAATGTTGCCATGCCACTGAGCCAGTGTCATTCTGATTGAACCCTGTAAACTTGGCACCTAGATAGACATATGTCTTGGTTCACACCAAGTTTCTTGTGATCAGGTTAGGGTGTAAGTGGCTTCTATAATCTGCCACTCCAAAGTGTCATGGGTAGAAGCTGGCAGTTTCTGGCTCCTCTCCATCTTGGGTGTGTGGCTGATGGACCCTCAATCATGTCAAAATTTTTCTGATGGGCTTTAAGGTAAATGGTCAACATTTGGGAAGAAGCAACTTTTACATGAAAATACACCTTTGTATAGAATTTGGGAGATATTTCTGGACTCTGCGTTCCCTTGACTCAGAAACCAGGCCCTTCATCTCTGTTTGCTGGCCCCTTCCAGTGCCCACAGAGTTTAAGCATTCAGGCTTTATAAAGCATTGTCCCAGGAAGCAGGCTCCAGATCCCTTGTCACTGAGGTGGTTATGTGATGGACATGAGTTACCATGGCTTAGGCAAAAGTTAAAACTGAGACCTGAAGTACTTAAACAATGTAGTCTGGGGTTGCTCATTTTCTTGGCCTATATCAGAGTCACTGCAGTGAGTGGCAGAGGGACACCTGGAACCATGCAGATAAACTCAAGTGAGAGGTCTTGAGACTCCTGAAATGACATGCAGCTACATCCATGGGTGAGAGTGAAATAATAACAATATAGATCTACACCATAAAGTGGCTACAGAACACCTGGAATGCCACAATTCAACCTCTTAATGAGTGAAAGTGGGACAGTGAATATGAACATGAGCCACCCAAGGGATTGGTATTAGTATACCTGAGATAATATGAAGCCACCCCAAAAAGCAACAGTTGGGCATCTGGGATAAAACAAAGTGATTCTAATAATTTACAGTGGGACACCTGTGACGATGTGAAGCCACCATTGTAAGCATCAGATGGACACATTACATGGCACAAATCCACTTCAGTAAGTATACATAAAACACTTGAAATGACACAAAGCCCTTTCACGAGTGGCAGTGAAAATTCTGGGATGAAGTGGTCCCACCCTGATGAGAAATAGTTGGATGTGGAAGGAGAAGCAGAAGCACTCAAGTGAGCAGCAGTAACACACATGGAATGATGCAAACCCAGTCTACATAACAGCATTATGGCTATAGAGATCACATGAAGCTACTACAGTGAGAGGTAGTGGGAGACCTCATGCAACACAAGAACAGATCAATGAATATCAGTGGCATACTTGAAAACATGGAGAGCCACCACCAGGAGAGGCAATAGGATACTTGAGGCAACATGGAACCATCAAAATGAACAGACCACTTCAGTGAGAATCCACCTTTGTGAAAAGTAGTTGGACATGTGAGACGCTGCAGAGCCATGTGAATGACCAGCATTGGTACAACTGACACAACATGGAGTCTTCCCAGTGAATGACAGTTGGACAATTCAAAAAAAGCTGAGTTACACCAGCGAGTGGCAGTGAACAACTTGATATGATACCACTCAACTCCAATGAACTTCAGTGGGACACCTGAGATGTTGCAGAGACACTCATTGTGCAACAGTAAAACACCAAGATTAACAGAAAACTGCTACATAAATGGCACCAGAGAACATGGGATGAAACAATGCCACTCTGTTGAGGTGCATTGGAACACCTAGGATGACTCAGAGCCACCCAAAAAGCAATAGTGAGGCAAATGAGACCACACAAAGCCACCCAAGAGAGTGACCTTCAGACATGTGATACCTCACAAAGGCATCAGAGAGGCAGTAAAACACCTCCAGTAATGCAGAGTCATTCCAGTAGCTGCAGGGCAATTCCTAGAATAAGGAGGAGCCACCAGAGTGAGCAGTAATAGGACACCTGAAATGACACCAAGCCATCATGCAATAGAACACCTGAGATGCAAGTATACCTGAGAAAACAATAAGCCACTCAATTAAATAATAGTTTGGAACCTGAAACAATGTGGAGACACCCCAGTGACAGGCAGGGTAAAACATGGGATGGTACAGAACCACTTGAGTGAGACACATAGGATGACACAGAGCAACCCCAGGAAACACAACTGGAACAATTAAGACTACAAGTCTCCAGAACTCAGGGCAGCTAAGGAATTTGCTGAACAACTGGAGTCACCTATGTGATTACAAGTAAAACACGTTAGACAACACAGAACCATCCCCATGAGTGATAGTGATTATAGAGAACCTAGAATAATATAGGCTTATGCATGTTTAACTGTAATACTGAATACAAATGGGGTCCAGAGCTTCAGTGATGCTTTACCCAACAATTACCAATTATACATAGAGTAATCACTAGGTAAAAGATGGAAAACAAATAATGTTTGTAGAAGTGGAACCAACTCCATTGGTTTTTACAGCCCGAAGTTGTGGGGACTTCATTTCTCATACTGGAACCCTGGTCTGGGAACCTAATGTGGGGCTGAAACAATTTGCTCCTCAGCAGAGATATCCACAGCTAAAATATTTCTCTCAAATATTAGTAGCTACCATGAGGATCTTTCAAAATTTTATATTGTTACCTCTTTTTTAGTTTCCATCATAACAATAACTATTTTCTTGTTACTTATTTTAAAACTTTTCCTATTGTACTTATGAGATACAATTAGGTTTCTCTATTTTTAGATGCTGCTAGTCTAAGCACCACACCACACATGCATCATGCTCAAGAAGTTGGCATAGACACAGGTCAAGGCTTATCACAACTCTTTTCACTCTCACAGACCACATGGCATTTTACTATGGAGGAGATCCCATATCCAGTCTCAGACAGGTCTTAGATTAAAGACCATAAGTAAAATAAAAATTTAGACACTTGTTCACTTTTATTTCATTAAGAGTTTTAAAACTTGAATGAATTTTCAATTTTATCAGACAGCTTTACTTTGCTTCTAGCAAAGATAATATAAATAAATTTCTTCAGTCCGTTTAAATGAAGTATTGTTTGGGTTATATTCGCTAATATAAATTAAATATAATAATTTTACGTGTGTTTTTTTAATTCATCTTTATTGTTAGACTTATTGAGGTGACATCTGTTAGCAAGGATTACATATGTTTCAGGCATACAATTCTACAGTGCATGGTCAAATTGTTGTAAAATAACTTTACCACCTAATGTGACTTCTCTTTATATCACCTTATATTTAGCTTAACCCCCTCCTCTCCCTCCCCTTCTTCTTTCTCCCCTCCCTGACCCACTCATCCCCAAATAAACATTAAACCATTGATTGTGTCCATGGGTTAATTTTTTGTTTTTTCATTGCTTTCAGTATTATATTCCACATATGAGTGAAGTCATACAGTTCTTTGTTTTTTGTCTGGCTTATTTCACTAAGCATGATGAACACTTTTCTTATAGCTGAGTAATATTCCATTGTGTATATGTACCACAGCTTCTTTATCCAGTCATCTGTTGCAGGGCACTTTAGTTGTTTCCATGTTTTGGCCACTGTGAACAGTGCTGCAATGAACATTGAGGTACATAACTCTTTGCGGGCAAAGTTTTCAGGTTTTGGGTAGATTCCCCAGAAGGGGGATTGCTGGGTCAAATGGTAGCTCCATTCCCAATTTTCTGAGGAACCTCCACACTGTCTTCCACAGTGGTTGTACCAGTTTGCATTCCCATCAGCAGTGTACCAGAGTTCATTTTTCTCCACATCCTCTCCAGCATTTGTTATCACTTGTCTTGTTGATAATATTCATTCTAACAGGTATGAGGTGGTATCTCATTGTGGTTTTGATTTGCATTTACCTGAGGGCTAATAGGATGAGCATTTTTTCATATGTCTGCTGGCCATTTGTATTTCTTCATGGGAGAAGTGTCTGTGTAGTTCTTCTGCCTACTTTTTAATTGGGTTGTTTGTTTTTTGTTGTTAAGTCTTATTGGTTCTTTAGATGTTTTAGATATTAGAGTTAAGTGTGTTTTGATCATAGTTTTTCTGTTGCCCTTTGGTCTGGTTTGAGTTTGATGTTTTGCCAGCTTTACAAATTTTTTAAAAATTTTTTTTCTTTCTAC
Source organism: Lyroderma lyra (assembly GCA_004026885.1). Taxonomy (NCBI): domain Eukaryota; kingdom Metazoa; phylum Chordata; class Mammalia; order Chiroptera; family Megadermatidae; genus Lyroderma; species Lyroderma lyra. The sequence continues at coordinate 16,690 of PVJL010005929.1, forward strand.
TTCCTTTCTCTGATCAGATGCTTTTAATATTGTTCTAGTATCTCTTTCTCAAATTTTTGAATCTTTTTCTTAAAATTACAGGGCAAAATGCATTTCTGCAGGAAGGCTTTAAGTTCTCTGACTCTTCCATTTGTTCCTTATTAACAGGTCTATTTAGAATGTTTCTATTCTTATGGTGTCAATTTAGGTGACACATGATCTTTTCTAGATTTCTTTTATTTGTATACATTTCACGAAAGTTTGTTTTTACCAACTCTTACTTCTCTCATATTGTAGTAATATTTTTCTTATTATTCTCTAGTGTTAATAGTTCATTGTTTTTATTTTTTCTTGGTCTTTGATATTTAAAAACAACTCTTGAATTTAGTCATTGTGGTTTTTATGTTTTTTTTATGTTTCTACATAAATGATTTCTCCCCCATTATATTAATTTTGCAGTCATGTGTTCCTTAAATTTATTTATTTTTATTTTGTAGTTATTTGTGGGTTAAATAATGAATTGAAGCATGTTTATTTATGAAGCATTTATTTATGGGGGGTTTCCCTGGTAGCTTGTCTTGTCTTTGTCACTCTCACCCACACAGCCTGGGTTGAACACCCAACAAGGAAACAAATCACAAAAGAAAAAGAATTAATGGCACAAAAATTTTTTTTGCATTCTTTTACAAACTAATTCTGTAGATACTGGTATCATGTTTTCATTGTTATGTTTACATATTTTTCACTGTCTGTATTGAGATTCAGATTAATTCTTTAAGTATTGTTAAATGTAAGTTTTTTAAAATTTTTTACAAAAGGCTTTTATGATTGATTTTACTTACAAATATATATTTTCTAATTTATGAGTCATCTCACTTCTTTCTTTAGCATTACTACTTAGTTGATAATCTAGTGAGGCTTTATGTCTGGCCTAATAAAAGGCCAACTTTTAAAGACTGCTACATGAAAACTTGAGCTTGTTTGCATGTTTTCTCTTTCCATGGCATACAATTAGACATATATTAATTATATTCACCTTAGTAAGTATATCATTTAAGTCTTATAAATTCTGATGTATTTTGTGTACTTTTATCTCTTATGTAATGAGTGCAGTGAATTAATATTCTGTCGCTGGCATCTTTCAGTTTATACATGTCAAGTGTTTTTGTTTCACAAATGATGATTTCAAATTATTTGGGTCAGAATACCTGAGGTTTGTTCTAGCTTAAATTCAAATACTGGCCCTATCACATATTAAGAGTATGGTTTTGGTTGAGTTACTTTACTCAGCTGAGCTTCCCTTGTCTGGAAAATGAGATAATGATCCATACATTGTGAAATCATGACATAATTTAGGAATGATGCTTGTGAAGTACCAAGTCCATGGAAATGCCAAAGAACTGTCCCTTTAATTGTCACTGTCACTATTCTTGTACTTGTTTAGAAACCATAATGGTTAGCATCCATGTTAAAGGTATGACCAGCAGAGCACTTATCAAATGATTTCTGTACCCCTCTGGAGGTCATTTAGGTAAATATATTAAGCGCAAAAGGTACATTTATGTCACTGATGCCAATATGATTCCGTCACTCCTCTTGCTGCTGCTAATTTGTTAGCTTTCATTACTTATACTACTTCTGAAGCTATTATTGCTTATACATAAATACTTCTACTTTTCTGCTACTTCTCTTCTAATGTGTCTTATAATATAACTGTTTCCCCTGGTGTTCTTTCTGTATTGTACCACGACTGCAATCATGGTTCATGAATTACAGCTGTTTATAAGCATTTTAGTATAAAAGAAAATGAGAAAAGAAGTGGGATTATCGAGGCACAATTCTACTCTTTCCACATATTCAAATATATTGCTTGTTCTCTCTGAGCATGGTACTTAATCTGGCAGATAAAGGCATCAGTGCTGTCAAAGTTTTGTCACACTGTTGTTATGAGGTTCAAATGACATAATGCTTGTGAAAACCTGCAAAGACTCTAAGGCACTAGAGCTTATAATATCCCTGTGTCTTTCTTTGTTCCTGAAAAACATGGCTTGTGCATGTGTGTGAGAGAGAAGTGGGGAGGGATGAGAAAATAGGGAAAGAGAGAAGGCGGTAGATATTGACAGTAGATTATAGAACAATGTGCCTCAGTTTCTACATATAGTCCTTGTCCAAATATGTTCATGCAGAGAGAGGATCATACTGGGCTTCAGATTCTGGGGCTGCCTTAATTCTGCTCATTCTGGAAAGAGAAATGAGGTTTAAAAAAACCAAATTGTAAGTACTACTTTCCTTTTAGAATATGGAATCTCAAAGTTTCAAGATAAAAATAAGTATCCATAGATACAATAATCTCACTTCTACACAGCAAAAGAAAGCATCAGAAATTAAGGCAACCAAATAAGTGAGAAAATATTTGAACACAATGTGTTTCTTAAGAAGCTAATATCTATAATATATAAAGAACTAATGCAACTCAATAAATAACCAAGCAATCCAATTAAAAAATGGCAAAGGACCTGAACAGACATTTCAACCATGAATACACACAAACAGCAAACAGATATGTGATAGAGTGTACACCTTCCATAGCTTCTAGGGTGATGCAAATCAATACCACAATGAGACACCACTTCACACCTGGTAGAATGATTATTCTCAGCAAAACAAGAAATAAGTAGTCTTGCAGAGGCTGTGGACAAAAACTCTCTTATATTCATGGAGATAATGCAAATTGGCATAACTGCTATGAAAAACAGTATGGAACTTTCTCAAAAATTATAAATAGAGTCACTATATGACCCAGAAGTTCCTCTTCTAGATATCTATTCCCCAAATTTGAAAACATGAGTCCACAAAAATATGTGAATCATAATGTTAATGCAGCACTCTTTGTGGTGGTCAAATCATAGAAATAACCAAAGTGATTTTTGATTGATGACTGGATAATATCCTTGTGGTTCATATACACAATAAAGTATTATTGAGCCATAAAAAAGACAATATACCATAATTTGTGATAACTTGAAGGGACCTTGATATCATCATGCTAAGTATGTCAAACAGAAAAATAACAAGCATTCTTTGAATTTACTCATATGTGAAATATAAAACTGAAAGCAACAAAAAAACAGAAACTTATAGACGCAGTAAATAGTTTAGCAGTAACCTGAGGATAAGGGAGGAAGTGGTGAGGGTTTAAAATATAAGGTGATGGAAGGACAACTGACTCTAAGTAGTGAACACATAACGCAAATCATGGACTATGTATTGTAGAATTATACACCTGGAACCTCTCTGAGACTTACTAATCAACATTACCACAATAAATTTAACAATAAAAATTATTTAGCCCAACCACATTCTTCCCAACACCCACCTGGCTAACAAAAAAGTAAAGATTCTATATACTGTGACCCTATTCCCTGGGCAAAAGAATTTCCAAGTTTCCAACATAACTGTTTTGTTTAGGGATGACTTGAGCTCCAAGCAAGTACAGTGAATGTTCCTCCCAGGGTTAAACTCAGCACAATTGTGCTGTACTCCCCCTAATATCAAATGATAAAACATTAAGAATGAAGGTAGCCAGCCACTTCCACATTTTGGCCTGGAGGAGGCAGACATGATGAGCAGACCCAAAAATGAGAAACAATGATATGTGGGAAACATCTGTTACCTAGGTTCTCTACTTGTTGCAGGTTTTGGTCTCCATACTGCACTCCAGGATTCCAAGAAGGAAATGACCACTTTGCCAGAATTTGGTATAATATTTAAAAAATATATTAACCCAGTGAAAATATTTAATTTTGTGATCAGCCTTTCTGAGTAAACTGATAATTATGGCAGTGCACAGAAACAGGAAAACAAATAAAATCACATCTGAAAGCCAAATCAAAAGTGGATGCAAGAAAGAAACATTCTTCTGTAGTCTGTTTGGCTATAAAATACCTACTTCTGGGGCCTTACTATGCCTCTCAGTGAAGACAGTTACTGTCCCCTAATGTAGCTGGAGAAGGAGCCCAAAAGAAGTGGCAAAAGAGAAGAGGAGATTGAGATTTCCTTGGGCTTTTGATTGTCTTCCTACTTTGAAAAGTAATCTAGATAGTCTGACACAAAGATTTTATTCTTTCATATCACACACAAAAATATAAATCCATGTTAACAACTTATACTTTACTTACATTTTGCTTTGAGGTATCTTGTACTCACCTAAAAATAGAAAGTAGTTTTAAGTACACTTATTTTCCTAACAAAGAGGCCTGAAATTTTACAGACAAAAAGCAGGTAAGATTCAGTGGCAAAAAAATTAAGACTATCCCTACTGCTGAGAAAAACTGTATGGAATACCATCGTTTTGTCAAAGAGTAAAAACTACAGTATACATACTGAATTTCTAACACATAAAGGACACTTTTTTTTTTTTACTTTTGAACCAAAGCACAGGTTGGAAGCCAACACGGTCTTTCTGAAATTTCTAAAAAAAAAAAGGTGTTGTTTACATCCACCTGCAGTGTAGAAGAGTTAGCGATGAGCTGAACTTTTACACATACATCTTAAAGAAAGATGAGGATTATCTAGTCAGATTAATCCTGAGGGACATCAGCTAAGGAACTCTCCTCTTTATTTACTGTTTCTAACTAGGTGATTGAGTAAAACTGCTAATTGTTTTTTATTGGGGTGACATCTGTTAGCAAGGATTACATAGGTTTCAGGCATACTATTCTACAGTGCATTGTCAACTTGATGTATAATAAGTTCACTAAGCTGCCACTTTTCTTACAGAAAAGATACAGCAGAATTTTTTAAAAGTGCATGAAAGCTGACTGGGTACCAAATTCTGACCCACAGATGTTCTATTTTTTTTAAATAAATTAACAATTTTGATTACTTGCACTACAAAATATTTTCACAAAATGATTTTGAAACCTGCTTTCTAAAAGAGCCTTTATTGTTATCTGACAAAGGCAGTCTGGAAAGTACAAGTGTTCATAACTCTTTAATAGCACTGTATCCTGAGCTTCAAGAAGCCTAGGAGGAGTACGCATGCTTGCCCACCTGCCAACCAGGAACAAGCCACAGAAAAGGAAAGTCACATTCTATGTCTTCCAAGAAAATTTGATACATAATTTGTGTGTGTGTGTGTGTGTGTGTGTGTGTGTGTGTGTGTGTGTACTTTTTTAAACATACATGTGTCACAATTTTGTGAAAATTTTGGGGACACACATAAAAAAATGAAAGGAGAATTAGGAGACATGACATAGAGTTCAGCATGGATTCCTGGACCTTGCAGGATGAAGGATCCTATTTGAACCCCATCATATCTATATAATCTGGCATAAAATAACACAAAGGAAAGGACAATAATTCAGTGTCTCTTCAACTGCATGGAAAAAAGCAAGTGACTGGTGAAATGGTTGACAAAAATGCTCTTTACCACAAATAGCCATCACATTTTTCTTCCAAAGTACAAGGGAATTGCCTTTAAAACGTCACAGATTACAGGTTTGTGGAGATGTTTGCATGAGCCCATGCAGGAAGCTATAAAATTGAGACACAGTAAATGACCCAATGACTATATGCTACTGCCATAAGCTTATGCAAAGTGACAATTTGGGATTTTTAGCAATATAATATCCCTTGAATTGCAGGAGAATTCAACAATGTTCCTGGAAGTAGAGTGCTAAAAAAAGTAATAAAATCAGTCCATGAAAAGAATTAAAAAATGATGTTCCAAAAAAATTATTTAAAAGATAAAAGTAAAATAACATGAGGAACATCTCGGACAGATCTTTACACACAATTAACCAACCTTATCTAATACTGATTTTGAACCCATCTTCCAAGGTTATTCAAATTTGATCTCTGTCATTCTCAAAGCCATCCTGAAAGAGTCTTGCTCAAAATGATCTTCCTTCCTGTCTCTGGGTCTCCACAGAATATTTAACAGATCAATCAGTGTGTTTATATGTATCATTTATCTCTCTTACTGCAAGGCTGTATCTTAAATATATTGAGAACAGTAAAATGAAAAAAAATTAGGTACCATATTGTGAGTGATACTGTATAGAAAAATATATTCAGACAAGTAAAAATAAACCCCAACAACCTAACACTCCTTTTAAAAGAGGTAGCAGTTAACTTTAAATCTGCATACTAAAGTCATTCTCTTAATATTCTGTTAGCTAGCATGGGCCCACTAATTATTACAGTATCAAAGATGAGGAAAAGTTCTGTAAAGAAAACTTAATTTACAGATGAGCTTTCTTTTAACATTTATTGTTAAATTTATTGGCATGAAATTGAATAACAAAAATGACATTTGTTCCACGTGTACAATTCTACATTGTATCATCTATGTTCTGCATTATATGTTCACCACCTAGAGGCCATACTCTTTCCATCAACATATGTTTGACTTTCCCTTCTTTCTCTCCCATTGCAAATTTTGCTTATCTTCAGGTAATCACTAAATTCTTAACTTTGTGAGTTTTTGGGGATTTTTTGAACTTTAAGTTTTATATTACACATATGTGTGAAGTCATATGGTTATTGTTCTTTCTGACTGGCTTATTTCACTTAGTGTGATGATCTCAATTTCTATCCGTGTTGTCACAAATAGCAGTATTTTGTCTTTTCTATATGTGAGTAATATTCCATTGTGTTTGTACCACAGTTTCTGTATCCAGTCATCTATCAAAGTGTACCTTGGTTGTTTCCATGAAATGAAAACTATGAAGAGTGTGGAACAGCTTCCTTACATTACTCTTTCTATTCAAATTTTGTTGAATATATTTGAAAATGTTTATTTATTTATTTTTTTTTTAATTCATTTTTATTGTTAGACTTATTGGGGTGACATCTGTTAGCAAGGATTACATAGGTTTCAGGCATACAATTCTACAGTGCATTGTCAACTTGATGTATAATCAGTTCACCACCTAATGTGACTTCTCTTTCCATCACCTTATATTTAGCTTCCCCCCCTCCTCTCCCACCCCCGAAAATGTTTAACTTGTTGTTTAGACAATAAACTTTCTGCCTCTCTTAAGCACTTTCCTTCAATCTGAAAAACACTTGTTACTATTTGACTTTTTTCTATCATTTAATACATTTCTGTGCTTTTATAAAAGGGACCCAGAAGCACGATATATTTTTAGGCAGTTCATCTGCAGAAAGAAAATAAACAGATTAACCATAATTAAAAGATAAAACTCTCTTTTTCTTATAATCTGAAAGAAGAATATTTTCTTCACATGCTTTAAGGCAGCAAATGTAACTGAATGTGTAACTAAAACATGTGCCAGATCTAATGTACAAGAAGTGGCTTTGTGGGAGTTCCCTGATGGTGTAGCGGCTTAAGGCTTCAGCGCTGGCGCTGTCAGTGCTGCGGCCTGGGTTCGATTCCCAGCCAGGGAGCTACCCACATACCAAAAAAGAAAAAAAAAAAAAAAAAAAAAAAAAAAAAGAAGTGGCTTTGTAAGACCATTATGTCTTTAGGGCTGGAGGCTACACACATTGCTTAAATAAGAAAGCAGGGAACATTCCTGATTATATAAACATAGCCCACAGACATTTACTTGAGGGCAGTAAGTATATATCAGTGTCTTCTCTCTAAAATTTATACTCTGGCTTATCTACTAATCCCATTTTTACATGTCAGAAAGATTGGATAAAAGTAATTCATTAATAGAGGCCCTGGAATCTTGTTATTCTAACTTGTAACTGGAGTTTAGCTACATGTACTTCTATTTTTCAGAATATATGTTTCTACAGACATTCTAGCAGTTACAATAGGATTGAAAATGCATTTAAAGAAACATTTAGAATTGTAAATTTCTAAATGTTCCATCATGTATTTATTCACGTTATCAAGCAATATATGAATTATTTAAAATTTTTCCATATTCCATATACTGTCTCATTGTTCTATAATGTCTCTAAGTTTCTTTATTTTCATATTTTTCAAAATATATACTAAATTGGCTATCAAATGACTCATCTTCCACGTTAAAAGGGCTAAGTAAAATGAGTCATCGTTTAACATGAGAAAAAACCCGGAGCCAAAATACATGTCAGAGTGCCATTTCTTTGCTCAGAAAGAGCCATGTGCATTTGGCATGGTGCAATATGCTTGGCCTTAATCTCATGAAAGAACATGTTATCTGTTTTAATGGAGTTGATATTGACTACAGAGGTGACAGGACACACAGAAAAAATAAAAATATATTTGAAAACATGGAAGTGGAACATATAAAACATACAGCTTTCATAAACCAGCTCCATCTTTCTCATAGTGACAGAGTTCCTCAGATAGAGAGCACGCATGCAGGCCTTGAGAAAGAAAGCAGAGAGGAAAGCTGTTCTTGCTCAAAAGTATCTTGTGATTGGTGGTTAATGAATTGCTGGGTGTGACTGCATTGAGGAGACAGTATCTCTTCAGCTGTCTTCAAGAACCATGATGTGAGATAGTCCTCTTAGTGTTTCCATAACTTATCCATCAATCTGATACTTTACATGTTAGTAAAGATGGCTAAAGTTCTGCAATCTGAACACCTGGCAATCTGTAGGTCAGTATTAATGTCAAAACAAAATAGTGGTAGCTTGGTTTCTTGGGTGGCTGTAACAAAGTCTGTTATGACTGCAAGTCACACATTTAATAATGAAGAAGGCTGGAATTTTCCTATCTCAAGGTTCTAATAAAATAAAAGTTTTTGCTAGGTAAAGATTCCTGAGGCCACACATATTTCCAACTTAATTATGTAAAACAGCTACTTCAGTAAACTAGTAAAAATATTTAACCTTATAATTACCATTAGAAATGCTACGAGGTTCTTGAAGTTTGAGTTATTTGATTTTTGTAAGGTCAGTCGGACAATCACTCATCACTGTCTGAACATTAACCTAGGACAAAAATCAACTAGGCAGGAAATATAAAACATAGCTCTTATTTTCAAGAATTTACCATGAGAGGAGAAGTAAATAAGACTGGAAAAAATTGATACAGTTGACCAATCGCCAAGTGCAGAAAATTACAAAGTAGAGAATCCTATTAATAACTACACCTGTGAAATGTCTTCTTGACATGGGACAATATTTTAGCTTTTTCAAATGGTGAGAGAGAAGGTGGTTAACTAGACTAAGCTGTCCTAGTTTAGTCATCTTTTAGAAGCAAAATTTTCAAAGGATAGTACATTTTCAAGGAGGTGCAAGAGTGGTTATCTGTGTGATTTATTAGAAAAAAGCTGGTCCTGCTGGTAGGTAGACTCAACCTTTCTAATGTCTAAAGAAGCATGGTGCTACAGAAAATAAAGTGATAGGTAAAAATGAGACCTGATTCTGTCATTCCATGTAAGTCAAATTCAGTGCATCCTCTCTCACACTTGGAAATAAAAATCAGTTTCATTCAGCTGCAGGGCTTCAAATGAGACATTTGAGAGAGTTATTTGAAAGATGAGAGAGGTTATCTCTTGGAGATTTCAAATTAAACCAACAAAAATAAAATATGGCAAACACAGTCCTGGAGATTTGCCAGAGAAACATCCAGGGGAATAAAATGAGTGGATTAAAGGAAACTGCTTCCCCAGAGGATGGTGATGGAGTGTATTCACAAGAAGTTTATGGTGGTCCTGGAGAATCACTAGGTTGAAAACTAACAATCTGACCCAACCTGGATGGAGCAGAGTTCTGTAGAGTTGAAGAAAAAATGAGTTCTTACACCAATGCAGTGGGCACTGTGGAAAGTGCCCTATCAGTGTTTCTGTGTGCACCATGGATCTTCTGTGCCATAGCCCTCTGCAGTAGTTGAAGTCTTCTGTTTGTGACTACTGCTAAGACTTTCTGAATAACTTCAGAAAATTTCTAATTCTAATAAACACACTTCCAAACCACTTCAGTATAAATTGTCCTGAAAACAGGGTAATGTTTAGAAAGGATGTCAACAGCTCTTTATGAATCAGAAAATTAATGTTATCAGTAATTAGTTAGGTGAGTATTTTGGTTTGAATGTGAGTCATCACTTTGTTTTAAGTGTAAGGAAGTCAGAGTAAAAGAAAAAATGCATTTACCTGGTGTTTCTTTCTAAATATACTTCATGGTAGTTTGTTTAAAATATTTTCACTTGGGTTTTTTTCAAATTACTTCAGTAGTTTCTAAAGAGATAAGTGTTATGAGACCAAATGGACCACCCTGAGTTTTATCACGTGATTATTCTGTTCAAGTTATTTACATATTCAAACTCCTTTTCATTTAAATGACACTTTTAAGGAAATTCATTACAATAATTTACAATAGAATAATATGGGCAAATATCAATAAATAGACTTAAAATACATTTTCATGAACTTAAAAAATTCATAGAGACTCTAATGCAACAGAAGTGTATTAGGTTTTATTTTTTTTTCCAGTATTTGACATAAACAAACTGAAATTATTTGTATAATTCAAAGGGTATTTGTAGACTTCCAAGAAATTTCTGTTGTAATTAAAATGATAAGAAATTATGTATTATTTCCCATGGGAAAGAAATCATGCTTCAGAACAAAAGCATGTTTCATATTTTTAGTATTGGAAAGTTATTAGTATTTTCTTCTGACATTTAGCCATTGATCTTCCCACATGTTTTTTATAGTAGAGACTTTATTCTTCATTTTAAAAATCAAGAATGGTTTAAGGCTTAAGTAGGTGTTAAAGCAATCCAGATATAGCAGTATTTGGCCAAATTTTTCCTCTGAAATATAAAAAAATAAGGTGGCAGAAGTTACAAACTGTAGGGCAAAAATCTCCTCTTAAAGAATGAGATGCCATGCTGCTGCATCATCCAATCAGATCTGCATCTTGGAGACCTCCTTATCCACCCTGGTAATCTCTTCAGGGATATGCAGAAACCTTGACAACTTTCTCTCTGTACTCTCACAATACTTTCTAAGAGTCAGAGCATACAGTTGTTTCTTCTTCAGAGTATTAAATAAGCGAGAAATTTTGACTTGGTACTTCATGAGGCCACATGAGTTAAATTTAAAAAAATAAAGCTAGTACAGATGAAGTGAGGTGCAAATTTTTCTTTTTAAATAAGTTTTTGACACCTCACTTAGTCTCTCAGATCTGGCCTGCCCAACTGAGCCTTGGGAGCTGGGTAATGTAAGGTGGTGCAGGTCTCCCACACTTCACTATATGCAAAAACCCTCTAGCCAGCCCCACCACACACAGATACACACACACACATGCACACGCACACGCACACGCACACACACACACTCTCTCTTTTAATTCAATGGTTCTCTTTTATAAGTCCTGGGAGAAAAACACTTTGATAAAGCTGAGTTGACTAAAGCAACACTGGCAAGAATTTGTGGCTGTGCCAGTGTTTTGAGCTTCAGCTCCCAGGTTTCAACCTCAGCCCACGTTTCATGTTTGCCCCTGAGCATTTGTGGCACCATTCCTGGATTTATGGGACAACAGCACCTCCATCAGACTCTACCAGACCTTTGTGTTAGAGCCCTCGTGTGGTGTAGTTTTTGCAAGAGATCTTTCTGATGAAACAAAGCTAAAGGGCAAAGGCCATTTTTATCTCGCCCTCCCATCCATACTCAGGCAAACTTGGGTGCTGCAACCTGTTGACATTTTTTCTTTATATCCCCAGAACAATGGCAGGGCAGTCCATAAGGTAGCTAGAGAGGGCGGTGCATCCCCACTTAATACACTCATGGCCAAGCCTTCAGTTATTTTTGAAGGTAATGCCTTTACTATGCAGCTACACTAGTGGTCTTTAGCCAAGACACCTCAGTCTCTCCCATGCCACCTTTTAGGCCTGGTCCAGCGATTAAGGGCGAGGTACTCATGGAGTTCTAAGTTAAAAAAATAAACTGGTCTTAGCCTCAACTGATTCCCAGAGTCCCTGTCCTGTTAGAAAGTTCATAGAGAGCTCAGAGATAATTTTTAGTGTTCTAGAAACTCCTGTTTGAATAAAATCTATAGACATCTGGAAGGATCATATCCTTACTATCCTCTAGAGCCCAAGTTACTTCATGAACATTAAACAGAGTTGTCTGTCAGGGCATGCACCAGTTTACCCAAACACCACTGCATGTGGGCCTTCCCTGTTCAGTTTTGCAGGGTCAGCTCAGAACCTTCCCCTTAGAACTGGTAGGCCCCAAACAGGTGGAGGCCTGGCTTTCCCATGTTGTATCCCAGATCAAGGCTGTTCAGCCCCCAGTTTCAAGTTTCTTCTGTGGCACTACCATACCTGCTGTATCCACTACAGCATCTAGGTCTGAATCCAGAGAGAAATACCTCATGAACAGCTGCACGGCAGTGCATCATCAGGCAGCACATTGGAAATTGTTGACAACTGTGTATTAGCCCTTGCTGAATATATCTGTTTTCCACACATTCAGTGTGACTCACTTTAGGTAAAATGTGGTTAGTATGCCTGAGAAGTTTGACTTCAACTACTGCAGAAATCCCCTGCAAGGTGTAGCATACCTAAAGAAGGACAGCCATCACTGCTACCTGAATTGCTTTGACAATTCTGTGCCAACAACTGTACAGATTGCAGCATGCCCATCATTGCAGACTCCAAAGAGTTGCAGTATAAGAACAGGTAGTGGAACACCCACTTTTGTGGTACCAAGAGCCTTTACCCCTCAGCCAGCAATAGGTTTGTGGCCAAAAACAGCTATATTCTGTGCAAAAAGTGTACCATGCTAGAAGACTCCCTCAATTTCAAAGACCGCTACAAGTCATTTGTTGCAGGACATTGAAATGTGGAGTACAATGGAATCCTCTGGCACAAAGACTGCTTCAACTGCAGCAAGTGTAAACAACTAATTAAAACTGGAAGCTCAATTTCTAAAGTGGAGGAGTTATACTGCATGATCTCAACAAGGCCAAGTTTGCCAAATATTTCGTGAGCTGCAACAAGGTTATCATATCTGGCCGAATCACTTACCAAAAGCAACCATGGCATGCTGAATGCATTGTGTGTGTTACCTGCTCTAAGAAGCTGCCTGGTAAGCCTTTCACCACTATGGAGAACCAGTATTTCTGTGTGGATTGCTACAAGAATATTGTGGCCCAGTATTGTGCTTGATGCAAGAACCTCACTACTATGTGTTATAAGTGTTCTAGTGTGTTAACTTTTGAAGAACAACCCTGGCATGACTACTGTTTCCACTGACAAAAGTGCTCCTGAACCCAGCCAGAAAGCCCTTTGTTTTCCATCAGGAGCAAGTATTTTTCCCTGTCTGTGGCAGCAGATGCAGGTTCAATGAGGCAGCCTACACAAGGTATCTCTTTCTGCAGTGTGCAAGAAGTACCAGGAAGCCCTTATCTAATCCATCCAGATAGTGGCCTAGATGGCGATGAGACCTCAATTCATTTAGACCCTACAGAATGTGGGTGAGACATAAATTTTACCCCAGAAGTCACTAGGGTAGGGAGTTGAGGTATGGAGAGATTTTTCTTTGGTGATGTTTTCCAGGCTGGGAATTGAATCCAGATTACTGCATTAAGAGTGCTGGAGCCTAGACACCACACCACGAGAAAATCCCCTAAGGAGACTTTTGAGACAGAGGTCCAAAGTCTCAGGGTTTTGGAGAGGTGAGAGGAGACACAAAAATGAGGGCCCATGATATGGGTGAGGCCTGTGATATGAGTAGGGTCGAGACCATAGGGACTTGAGAAATATGTTGAGGCCAGAGCACCTTGGAGACTCTGTGAGTTTGGAGATTAGGGCTCATCTACATTCTGTAGGGCCTCCATGATTTGGGATCAGGTCGCCATCTCTTCCACTATCTGAAAGAATTGGGTAAGGGCTTTCTAATAATGTAGAACATTGTAGAAGAAGATAACTTGGGTGGGCTGCCCCATCAAACCTGCCTATGCCTCCAGCCCATGGGGAGTCCAGTCTTGTTCCTATCTTTAAGCACCTGCCTCTGACTAGTATCTTGGGATGCTCATTGCCTGCCACAAGCTCAAGGGTGATATGTCTAGTCTGCACAGGCCAGCCAGTCCTCAGACTAAGCAACTGAGGAGGGTACTTGGCAGATGAGAGCAAATGGTCCTCTCTGTGGACCCAAGTCTTTCAGAAAACCAATGGGAATTGGCTGTCTGAGAGCAATGGCCAGTTTCTGAAAAACTCAGTTGGCAGTTGCAACCCAGGCATGCTATACATGCCCAGGTGCTGTATGAATTTTCCACACTTGAGTGTAACTGCCCTGCTAGATGTGGGGGTTGGTTCAAAGGACAGATTGTTTATAAATCCAGACCCACATACTTTTTTGACTGCACTCCATCATTCCAGTCAGGTAGACCAATGAACCAAGAAAACCACTGGAATTGAGGTGCGACAAGTAAACTGGGCAAAGGAATTGTCTTGGCTTTTACAGTCAAGAGAAATCTTACATGTGGCCTTTTGTAATCTGATACACCTTTGTCAATGCAATCTTAAAGTTAATGTTTTTCCCATTAATCTAGCTTTTTTTGAAATATTTTTTTTATGCAATGTAGTTAGAAGGTGGGTGAAATTTACCACAGTGATTCCCTTTATGTGCACTGTGAGTTTTGAGAAAGGGACTGTGATTTTGTGCAGATGATGATAATTGGATAAGGAAAAAGTTTACAAAAATGAGTTTGAAGGGCCTAGGAGAAACCAAGTTTAGCTGAGATTGGCCAGCTACAAGGAAAAGTTTACTTTGGCCCCGATCGCAGCTATGAGTTTTTAACGGATTACCACATCTTAATATTAAAATATCTGTCTGTAGTTTTCCTGTAGAAACAGGCCTAATTAAAAATTTGTGCCAATTGTCTCCCTTAGACCCTGCCGCATGCATTTGATCTGCCCATACTTCTCTCTTTGAATAAAACATTCCAACTTTAATTTTTTGATGCCTTGTGAATTTTTTACATTCTGCCAATGGTCAGGGATATCCCAAAACCAGAGGAGAAGACATCACATGACAAATTGTTTCTGATTCTATGAATTAATTATAATGTTTTAGTTTAGTTGGTGTTCATAAAAATTCTTCCAAGCATATTAAAAAAAAAGAGATAACTCAAAAAATGTTCAGTTATAAGCTATGACTGCTTCTTATTAGCTACAGGAGAGTCTATTGACAGGTTTCAATTAGGATAACAAGAGGCATTGTGTGTTGTCAAAAGTTGTTTATAAATTTTGATGTAATTTTAGAGTCAGTTAGTCTTCTTTGATGCACATGCTCTGTGTTTTCATGAATTTGTAATTTTTGGTGTATCATCACTTTATTCCATGATCATTTTGAAGTCAATGTGGACCTGATAAAAGTTGGGAGTGTATATACGTATTTTAAAAAGATCTTAATTCTGACCTTGAAGTAGAGAAATGCATTTGTTTTTGTCTGTCAACTGACTGAAATATAAATTATTTTAAAATGTCTTTTGATTTCTTCTTTGTATAAAGTCAGCTAGGGAACCAAGGACAGTGTTTTTGGCAAGATGAGCCATGATTCTCCTGAGCAGCATTTGGTTTGCTTCCTTTCATGGGAAAGTTTGGCAATTATCTAAAAGTGTAACAGGTATGATTTCTTGTCTTCTTTGGATTATCTGTATTGGCTCTTCATTGACATTTTTATATGCTTTATATTTTTTCTCTGATGTCTTTATTTGGTGCATATCCAGTATTAAAGTGTTTTTTTTTCCCATCTGCTGAGAACATGTTTGACATTAATAATTGTTTTTTCTTGTATCAGTATATTCAAATTACTGTGCTTTACAATGTATACTGTGCTTCCATGTATCATGCATACCCATATTTTCAGCCAAAAATTGAAGGGAAAAATAATCTTTTGTTGTAATTTTTAATTTAATTTTTACTCTTTTACATTTAGGTACTTGATTTTGTAGTGCAAAAATTTATTACACTGATTTTCACATATTTTGGTATAAAATATTTTATGTAACACTTTCAACTCATGGGCATAAGAAATTTGACTTCATGAACCTGACCTCAAAGGCAAGGGAAGTAAAAGCACAAATAAATGAATGGGATTATATCAAACTAAAAAGCTTCTACACAGCAATAGAAACCATCAACAAGGCAAAGAGACAGCCAATTGAATGGAAGAAAATATTTGCAAATAATGCATCAGATAAGGGTCTAATATCTAAAATATATAAAGAACTAATAAGACTTAATAAAAAAAAAAACAAACAACCCAATTGAAAAGTGGGCAGAAGAACTAAACAGACACTTCTCCCACGAAGAAATACAAATGGCCAGCAGACATATGAAAAAATGCTCATCCTCATTAGTTATCAGGGAAATGCAAATCAAAACCACAATGAGATACCACCTCACACCTGCTAAAATGGCTATATCAACAAGACAAGGAATAACAAGTGCTGGAGAGGATGTGGAGAAAAAGGAACTCTGGTACACTGCTGATGGGAGAGCAAACTGGTAGAACCACTGTGGAAGGCAGTGTGGAGGTTCCTCAGAAAATTGGGAATGGAGCTACCATTTGACCCAACAATCCTCCTTCTGGGAATCTACTCAAAAGTCTTGAAAACCTTTCTCCGCAAAGACCTATGTACCCCAATGTTCATTGCAGCGCTGTTCACAGTGGCCAAAACATGGAAGCAACCAAAGTGCCCTGCGACAGATGACTGGATAAAGAAGCTGTGGTATGTATACACAATGGAATACTATTCAGCTATAAGAAAACATGAAATGTTGCCATTTGCAACAAAATGGATGGACCTGGAGATCATTACTCTTAGTGAAGTAAGCCAGACAGAAAAAACAAAGAACTGTATGACTTCACTCATATGCGGAATATAAAACTGAAAGCAAAGAAAAAATAAATGAAGAAACAAATAACCTATGGACACAATCAATAGTTTAATGTTTATTTGGGGATGAGTGGGTCAGGGAGGGGAGAAAGTGGAAGGGTTGGGACAGGAGGGGGGGAAGCTAAATATAAGGTGATAGAAAGAGAAGTCACATTAGGTGGTGAATTTATACATCAAGTTGACAAGGCACTGTAGAATTGTATGCCTGAAACCTATGTAATCCTTGCTAACAGATGTCACCCCAATAAGTCCAACAATAAAAATAAATTAAAAAATTAAAATGAAAAAAGATGTTAAAATAATAAAAGAAATTTGAAAAAATTTCTATACCTGAGTTTGCAGGGTATGAGTACATTTTTGCCCAAATTTACAAGGAAAAAAATAAAGATGTGCATTATACATTGGTAGTATTAATTCCACACTTATACAAATGTTGTTAAATTATTTTATTTAGGCTGAAAAAACAGTGTAATTCTAGAAATCAATAACCATATCTGTATGAAAACAAAACTCTGGAATATGACAATCAGTTTTGTTGAAGTTACAACAAAATTGCAATGAAAGAAATTGCAGCCAACAATTCAATGGAATGAAATGAAGAGAGAAGTATTGATTTACACAGAGTAAGTGGCTCTGACTTGAGAAGATACATAATATTGGCTATATTATCATAGGGCGAGCAGTGCAACATTTCTTTTTGTGCACTTTAGGTGATATTTTTACAAATATTATAGGAACAATTCTTGGCAAATTTCAAAATAATTTATGTACACATCAAGCTCTAAGCTAACAGTTATTAAATATCCTAAAGAGCATCAAAACAGGGCAGCCAAGAGACACTTAGCACCTCCTCCCAAAGAGAGTCTATCAGTAGAGGAAACATGAAAGAAAGCTTCTTTAGATGCAAGGACAGAAGAAAGCAATGTGAGGAAATCCTCCAGTGACCAATGGTGGAATAGGAGGTGAGGACCTAAATTCTAGAGCAGCGTAAAAGTGAGATTTCTGTTTAGACTAAGATGATAAAAGAAGTAGGAAAATAACTGCATGGGATAGAAAAATTAACAATTTCTCAGCGACATCTTATGTTGCTTTAACTTTATGAAAAGCGAGGTTTTGTGCATAAAAACATGGAAAAAACTTGCCCGAAGATGCAGCAGCATGAGAATCAAGTTTTGAAGTTTCATTGTCATGTTATCAGTCTTTGAAAGATTACAACTTTGAGCTCTCATATCGTCATATGGATGTGGTCTCACTCACACTGGATGTGCCATCTGAGAAAACTGTGGATGTTGAAGAACTAATTACTGTGGCTGTTAAAACTAGTGGACATGAGAAAACAAATTTCACTGCTCTTCCAGCCTGTGGTGCCATCCATATTTTTCACAAACCTAGAGGTATCCAGCTGGGATGAATGCCAGCATATAAGTCTCCATTCCACCAAGTGTGAGGGGTCAGCACATGGGTAATATTTTGATATAAGTGAGGGGGCACCCAACCAGAAATGCAAATAGTAGCTGAGCAATGTTGTTCTATACATAACACGACTTGTTTCCATAATTCCACATGTTCCCCCACCACCCAACCCTATCCATTAGTCATTGCATACCAAACAGAGGGTTTTGGTTATTATGGTCCTTGTGGAGCAAGTTGTTCACTGCCCAGAGACATTGGTCCCATTCAGCGGTGCTGTCCCATGTACATAACCATGCCCAGTTGTTTAGCAAGCAGGGTGAATCCACCACAGAAGTCCCTTAACTGCCTCCACCGGTATTTCCATGCAGATCCAGCAGTGGGAAACATTATGCACGTGAGTAAAAGCATGTGCCCAGGACAAAAATACTATTGCCTGCCATTAGCATTGGTGGTAGAACAAAGCCCATATTGACACCATTAAAGGAAGAGCTTTACTCACAGGTAAAATACAGGCAATGTGTCCATCTTGTGACAACAATGTGGTCGATAAGGGCTTTGCCCCTGTCCTATAAATACCAGACTAGTTCCCAAAGAGTTTGTGGCCAAGGCTGCTCCAATGGTGTGATGGAGTACAACAAAAGAGGCCAGAGGGCAAGGACAGAAGTTCCCTTTAGTATAGGTCCGCTGGAACCCTTCTGGCAGGGTCACATGCACAGAGAGAAGCCAGAGCCACAACCATGGTTTCACGATCAATTCTTCCTTCAGTCTAACATGCCAAGGTTCTATTAGAGCCAGCCAATATTCATTGGAGGCCTGGGAGGTCCAAGGCCTTGAACTTGATGCTTGGTTTTGTTGTGCCAATGAGTCAGGAGAATTGGAGAAGTAAAGATCCATTGTGTATTTTTGGCACCAAGTGTGGGTCAGCAGGGTTAGGTCATATTTTCAGAAAGTAGGGTGATCTTTGAACTACTTTGTCTAATGGAGACAAATCAATACGTCTGGTTTCCTCATTCAATAACCTGACTGCCGTGGGCTGATTAGAACTCCATTTGTGTAGATCGGGGTCCAGGACCCTTTAATTTTTCCTTCAATAAACCATTACATCATTGTATCATACCTGTGGCTTTGGGTCATTAAGGTACTTGCAGCTGGCTATCAAATCATTCTGACAAGCTCAAGCCTACACTTTGTATCCAGTAAAGTTAGTACCCCAATCATTGCTAATTACCATAGGAGTCCCATAGGGAGTGGTCAGCTGATCAAGCTTAGCAAGGGTATGTACTTAGGTGTCCACAGCCGTGGGCCAGACAAATTTTAACCGAGTTCCTGTATCCGCTGCTATATAGGCATATTGACAACCGTGATCTTTTGATAAGGGCTCGATTTAGTCCACTTGCCATTCCTGAAAAGGCTGTCCTTGCCTCAGCACAATACCCAATTCTCACAGAGGGCGGTGCTGGTGGAGGTGCTCTTTTGCATAAGCTTGGCACTCCTGCACAGCCTGTTGACATTATACTCAGATCAGGGACATAACCCATCAATGAGCCACCTGTCCCATGGTTGGTTTCCAATATGTCCCAGCTTGTGATGTAGCCAAGGACCTGGCTCTCCTGCGCAGGGCAGTAACTGGCTTTCACTGAAGCAAGAAAATCAGCAGCGTCATTTCCAGGCACCTTTAAAAAGTTATGTTCTGGAATATGGTATATGGTGCCCCCCCAGATACCCCGTTTATACAAGTCCTGCCAAAAAGCCATCCCCCACAAAGGACAGTGCCCACTCAGCCGTTCTTGGGCTGCCCAGCAGGGGAGCCAGAGAGTGTTAAAGCTTTGTGTACTGCACAACTGTCCACACAGACATTTACGAGGCCTGATTCATTAATCAGCACTAGCCACATAGCCTTCAATTCAGCCCATTGACTGGATTTTCCAGTCCATGTTTCATAACAGAATTCATCTGTAGCGAGTTGTATTGCCACAGCTCCCCATGCAGGGGGTTGTCCTTGCAAGGAGTCATCTGTATACCACACATCTTCTGGGATGGGGGCTTGCCCCTCTAAGTAGGGACTGGCCATAGACATTTCAGTTTCCATTAGTGGGGATGGCTCTTCTACTTGATAATCAATAGATCTTAGCGAGGCATTCAATTGATCTGATAAAGGACTGGATGAGTAGCAGACACTTTGTTCCAAATAGGCCCCCCATTTGGACAAGGTAGGGGTTGGGGCTACCCTTGTTCATCGCATTTACAACCAAGACTGCAACCAGCCCTCTACTGGATATCTTGATTGCATGATTATGAGATTAATACAGCTTATTGCCTCAGAGGCCAAAAATGTACCATAAATAGCAGCTAGCTGTTTCTGTATAAGGAAATAGTGGGCTTCCACTCCTTTCCACAACTGAGAACAGAACCCAATGGGCAATATACAAGTCACATCTTTCTGCCACAAGCCCTGTCCAAACAAATTGTCATCCACTGACATCGTCCAAAAGAATGGAGGGTGCTGTCAGTTACCTGTAGGGATTGGCCTTGAACCACTGCCTGCCTGATGGTTCAAGATGACTGTTCTATCTCTGAAGTCCAATCCCAAGTAGCCCATCATGATATCAGGTGATGTAAGGGTGAAGTAGTTAAAGTGGCTAAATGAGGAATATACACTCTCCAATAGCCAAACAAATCCAAATAGATCTGCAATTGCTTCACTGTTTTTTATCAGGGATATTCCTGTATCTTATCTATGACTGCCTCTAGCATAACCTTAGTCTTACCTAACCAGACAATGCCCAAGAATTTGACAGACAACCCAGGTCTTTGGACCTTGTCTTCATTGACAGCCCACCTTCAGGTTTTGAGGGCTTCTCGTAGACTAGTTGTCACATTCTTGAGCACTGCAAATTCTGATTAAAAGTTAGCATTATATCATCAATATAATGGAACAGATGGACTCCTGCTGGCTTCTGCCAGGTGGCAAATTCCTAAGTCACCAGTTCATAGCACAGGGTGGGATTGAGCAGATATCCCTGGGTAAGCACCATGAAAGTCTATTGTCGTCTTTCCCATGTGAAGACGAACAACTCTTGATTCTCTGGTGCTATATTTATGAAGAAAAAGGCATTTTCCAAATCCACATCATAGTGATACTGCCCCAGGTTATGTGTGAATTTGTCCATAAGATCCATAACATTGGTCACTATTGCATGCAATGGAGGCATCACTTTGGTCAGCCCTTGATAGTCCACAGTCATTCATCTGGAGGCATCAGGATTTTCACTGACCATATAGAAGAATTGTAAGGGCTATGCATTGGGCAGATTATCTGGGCATGCTCAAACTCGAGAATGGTACGACCAATTTCTTCATGCCCTCCTGGCAGTTGATATTGCTTTGTATGCACAACGTGGCTATCCTGGGGCATTACCAAGGTGACATGATTGGGGTGCCCCTAAACAATAGACTTTACCACTCGTATATGCAGGCAAAATTCTCCCATTATCATTGAGATCATCAATTGTTTTCGCACATCCACCCCTATGCTCAAAGTCACAACTGCTGGTTAGACCCGTATCATCCAGCCACCATATCCCTCCATAGTGGCCAGAGGACCACTAATGCGATCCAGATTTTCATACAGCAAAGTGCTATCTGCACCAGTTTCCATAAGGGCTAGTACTCACTGCATATTATGGGCAGACCAGTAAATACCAAGTTCAACATGTGACCTCCAGTCCCCTAGGTTTCCGCACAGCTGGTTTCCTCAGCCAGACCTCTAGTCTGGGTAAAAATCAGTCAGTCTCAACTCCTGAATTGGGAGTGTAACAGCTGGCAGGGAAGTAAACTGCTGCTCATGTTTCAGCTGCTTCCAGAGAGCCAGCAGAACTTCTATACGCTGATACTTTATTTTCTGTGCAGCCACTCCTGCAACTAATAGATCAAACCACGTCTCCCTTCACCTTCCTCTTACTGTAGGCTGAATGCCACTCTTTTGAGCCTCTTTATTTTTTAGGGTCCTTTGGGTGGGGGCCCTGTGGGGCCCTGTAGTGACTTCACCTGGCCATTTTGTTCTATTGCTTCACTTCCACATCCTGCAATCAAGCTAGGGTTTCTGTTATTTCATACACCCACTGATCTACATAGGAAGCCAGAGGAACCACCATAGTCCTGAAAGTTCCTGGAGTTCCTGAATCTAGGTTGAGGTCCTTCAACGTAGTGGTAAAAACTTCCTTCTCATCGCTATTGTAGCATGTTCAAAACATCATCGGTTGCATGCCCATCTTCTGTATAATTTGCACCAGGTCCAAGTACGTGGACCAGTTGCTCACAGTCTCAGGCAATTCACCAGCATCTTCCCAACCTGGTCGGCCAGCTGCCATGAACCAATTATCAGGGAATGATTCCCTGAATTGTGGTTAGTATGGGCTATAATTTGTAGTCTTTGCCTCAAGGAGGAGAGTACTGTAATACAGGCCAACCAGGACATTACATAAGGGTACAACTTGGTCCTTTCTACCCCCTCATCCCATAATCTCAATAACCAGGTTGATACTGTTACCTCAGCCCTTTGCCATACCTTCTGAGGCCATGCAGACTCTTCCAAGCTCTGCAGCCTATGCTCAGAAGCCACCAGGCACTTCCAGTGTTTATTTTTGGTGCTGTAGCTGATGCACTTGCTGAGTCAATTTGGACTCTTTTGAGCCCCATAGCCTACATTTAGCAGCCACCAGGAGCTCTTCCAGTGTTTCCTCCTGGTGTTGCAACTGGCATACCTGTTGAGTTTGCTCCTTGTATCTCTTGCATGGCATGCTGCAGCACTGCCAGTAATACCCAGTCTACATGGTTGGCCACCTTCCAGTATGCAGGTGGAACATTCGGCTCCATACATTCCAGGGCCTTCTTGATAACCCCAGATATTTGCTTAATCTCATCCAAGTTTTCCAGAGCTGTCCATGTGGTCAGATATGTGACCACTGGGTACCATAGGAAGGTGGGAAACCATATGTCTGCCACCTGAGTATCCTTAGAGGCTCTGGGGATAGGATTCACCTCATCCTGATGACTACACCAAATGTCATTGCCAAGGTTTCCAGGCAGGGCAGGTTTTGGTGTTTGTAAATCCAGTTGAGAAAACACATGCAGAGCTGACATAGAGGGATCATATACACACCCGCAAGCAAGCTACTTTATTGTGCACCTGGGACTATATATATACATATTCAAACAAAAGTAGCATCTTGTTGCATCTGCCCAGTAGCAGTTGTTTGCGTGTTCTTGGTCACATAGGCAGTACATGCACAGTAAATGTTAGCCCCAGGAATTCCTTAATGCCAGACATGGGTTGATTATGCCAAGGGCAAGCCTCTTTGGCGGGCCTGGCTTTAACCATTTACTGTGGAAGTGGCTGTAATTCTTTACAGCAGGCTTGGATTTAATCGTTTGAAGACTGACAAGTGGTTATACAGTTTGCATGAAATTGAGGTAAAACCATGGTAGTTAGATGAAGAAAAATAATATGAATATTTAGTACTCTATATAGATATGTAACAAGGATTTGGAGCCTAATGGGAACTAGGGAATAATTATTAAAAAAAAAAAAAACACAGTTTCAAAACCTGAGAGAAAAATTTGGGGAAAATTTTAATTTTATTTTCATTACATTTTATAAAATTAATGATTTCATCTTATATGATAAAAATCTTATCAATCTTATCAATATGCTTATATGCCCATAAGTCAGTTGTGCTCTTTAAAATTTATCATCATAAGTCTTACCATAAATTTATTATACTTTATGACAAATGATGCTGCCAAAAGAAATAACAGTTATGATTTGGGGGGTACTCTGCAGATGATCGAATCTAGATGCCTCATTTATAAAAGAAGAAACCAAGACTTAAGAGCATTCATGTATAAGCGTGGCAAAGCTCCAAGCCTCCTGACTAGCCAGTGTCTAAACTTTTATCTCTGGCCTGTGAAATGGTCTTGACTTGCCAAGGGCACTTGGTCACTACAATAATCTATCTCAGAAAACACATCCTCAGTAGATCATATTAGGCAGTAACTTTAACATAGTGAATTGTTGTTCTATACAAAACACACTCAGCTCACACTCAACCCTCTATTTTGAATGCTCAGATACCCACCAACGTTCTTTCTCACACCCACCTGGTCACCAACAAAGTGAGGATTCTATGTACTGAGACCCTCTTTCCTAGGTACCAGAGTTCCCAAGTATCCACCATAAATGCTTGGTCTAGGTCTCGCCCCAGCTCCAAGCAGTACAGTGAATCATCTTCCCAATTTTAAACTCAGGACTGTTGTACTGCAATTCTTCTACTATGGAATGATAAAACATTAAGAATGAAGATGCTCGGCCACACCCACATTTTGACCTGGAGGAGGCAGAGTTGCTGAACAGGCACAGAAATGAGAAACAGTGACGTGCTGGTAGCATTTGTAACGTGGATACACAACATGATGCAGGCTTAGATCTCCAGGATGCACTGTAGTATTCTAAAGAAGAAGTTCCCATTTTTCCAGAATTGGGTAAAATATTTAAAAATATAATAACCCAGGTAAAACTTTGAATTTCGTGATGAACCTTTCTGATGAAACTGATAATCATGGCATTGCAAAACAACTGCAATGCAGATAAAATCACATCTCAAAACCAATTCTACAGGGAACACAAGAAAGAAACACGTTTTTATAGGGTGTTTGGGTATAAATGACCCACCTCTTGGGCCTTGATATGCCTCTCAGTGAAGACAGTTACTGTTCCCAAACATAGCTGGAAAAGAGCCCAAAGATGTGGGAGAACATAAAAGGAGATTGAGATTTCCCTGGACTTTTGACCATCTTCTTACTTTAAAAAATAATCCAGAGAGTCTGACACAAAGTTTTATTTCTTCCACATCACACACAGGAAATTAAATTTATGTTAACAACTCATATTTTACTTACATTTTAATTTGAGGTATCTTGTACTCATCTAAAAATAGAAAGTGGATTTAAGTACAATTATTTTCCTAACAAACAGACCTGAATTCTTACAGACAAAAAGCAGGTACATTTGGCTGGCAAAAAAATTAAGACCATTTCTACTTCTGCTAAAAAAAACTGTATGGAATGCCATCTTTTGGTCAAAGAGTAAAAACTACATAATACATACTGAATTTCTAACATTTGCTGGAATCTCCAAGAAGTAATATCTTTATAACCATCGCATAGTAGAAGACTTAGTAATGGGCCAAGTGGTTAAATATACTTCTTAAAGAGAGATAATGATTATCTAGTCAGATAGTTCCTAAGAGAATTCAGATGATGCAGCCTCCTCTTTAATTACTGTTTCTAACTAGGTGATTGAGTAGAACTGCCATTTTTCTTACAGAAAAGATACAGCATAATTTTTAAAAAGAGCATGAAACCTGACTGGGCTACACATTCTGAACTACAGTTGTTTTTTTTCTTCATGTAAATTAACAATTTACTTTACTTGCATTACAATTTTTATCAGGAAAAGTTGCAACATGCTTTCTAAAAAGGCTTTGTTGTCCTCTTGCAAAGGCAGATTTGAAAGCACAAGTGTTCATATCTCCTTAATAGCCCTGTATCCTAAGTTATAAGAAGCCTAGTAGGAGCATGCATGTTTGTCTACATGCCAGTCAGGAACAGGCCACAGTGAAGGAAGGTCACATTCTAAATCTTGCAATATAATTTGGTATATACATTTTGTGTGTGTATGTGTGTTTCTACTTTTCCTTACCATACATGTGTCACTATTTTGTGAAAGATTTGGGGACACCGATAAAAAAATGCAAGGAGCATTAGGAGGCAGAGGTTAGAGTTCAACTTGGATTCCTGGGATTTTCAGGTTGAAGGATCTTATCTTACATAATGTGGAATACAATAACACAGAGAAAATGACAATAATTCAGTATACCTTCAACTGCATGGAAAAAACAAAGTGACTGGTGAGATGGTTGACAAAATGCTCCTTCCCACAACTAGCCATCACATTTTTCTTCCAAGGAACAAGGAAAGTGCCCCTGAAAATTCACAACTAAGAAGATTGTGGAGCCCATGGAGGAAGCTACAAAATTGAGCCACAGTAAATGACCAAATGCTATATGCTACTGGCAACAAGTATGTGCAAAGTGACCCTTTGGGGTTTTAGAAATAAAATCTACACTGATTTGTGGGAGAATTCAACCTTGGCCTTGGAAGCAGAGAAAAATAATGAAATCAGTGTGTGAAAAGAATAAAACAATGATGTTCAAAAAATTGTTTAGAAAATAAAAATAAATTATCATGAAGAATATCTCAGACAGATCTTTACTCATAATTAACACTCCTTATCTAAAACTGCTTCCTAACCCATTTCTCAAGACTGTTCAGATTTGACTCTGTCATTCTCAAAGCTGTACTTAAAGATTCTACCCCAGACTGATCTTCCTTCCAGTCTCTGGCTCTCTGGAGAACTTTTAACAGATCAATCAATGTGTTTACATATATCTTTTCTCTGTCTTAATGCAAGGCTCTATCTTAAAATATATTGAGCAAAGTACAATGCGGAATATAAAACTGAAAGCAAAGAAAAAAAGAAATGAACAAACAAATAACCCATGGACACAATCAATATTTTAATGTTTATTTGGGGATGAGTGGGTTAGGGAGGGGAGAAAGGGGAGGGGGTGGGAGAGGAGAGGGGAAGCTAAATATGAGGTGATGGAAAGAGAAGTCACATTAGGTGGTGAACTTATTATACATCAAGTTGACAATGCACTGTAGAATTGTATGCCTGAAACCTATGTAATCCTTGCTAACAGATGTCACCCCAATAAGTCTAACAATAAAAATGAATTTAAAAAAAATAGGTACCATATTGTGAGTGATACTATATAGAAAAAAATATTCAGACAAATAAAAGAAAAACTAGCACTCATTTTAAAAGAGGTAGCAGTTAGTTTCTTTAAATCTGCATAATACAGTCATTCTGTTAACACTCTAGCATTGGTTCGCTGGTTATTTATGTACCAAAGATAAGAAATAGTTATGTAAAGAAAACTTAATTTACAGAAAACTTTCTTTCATTATTTATTGTTAAATTTATTAGGGTGACATTGAATAAGAATAATGACATTGGTTCCAGGTGTAAAATTTTACATTGCATCATCTTTGTGTTGCATTATGTGTTCACCACCCAGAGGCCATACTCTTTCCATCAACATATGTTTGACTTCCCTTTCTTTCTCTCCTGCTGCACTGTTCACTTATCCTCAGGTAACCACTAAACTATTAATTTTTCCCATGAGTTTTTGTTTTCTTTTTAACTTTCAGTTTTATATTACAAACATATATAAAGTCATATGCTTATTTGTCTTTCTGACTGGCTTATTTCACTTAGCGTGATGATCTCAAGATCTAACCGAGTTGTCAAAAATGGCAGTATTTCATCTTTCTTATATGTGAGTAATATTCCATTGTGTATGTACCACAGTTTCTGTATCCAGTCATCTATCAAAGGGCACTTTGTTTTTTTCCATGATGTCATTGCCAAGGTTTTCAGGCAGGGCAGTTTTCAGTGGTGATATACCCAGTTGAGAAAACACACGTGGATCCAACATAGGGGACCATAAACACACCAGCAAACAAGCAAACTACTTTATTGCACACATGGGACTATATATATGTATTCAAACAATAGTGTCATCTTGCCACATCTGCCCAGTAGCAATTATATAGGTTTTCATGGTAACATAAGGTTGTACATGTGTAGTAAATGTCAGCTCCAGGAATTCCTTAATCCCAGACATAGACTGATTATACCAAGGTCAAGCCTGGGAGGCAGGCCTGGTTTTAACACTTTACAGTGGGCCTGACTGTAATTATTTACAGTGGGCTTGGCTTTAACCCTTTAGGAACTGACACTCCACCCCTACAGGGCCGCTGCATGGTACTTTGCCCATAATGTATATCATTGAGCCCATAGCCCACAGCAACAATATAGGGAACAACAAAAGACTCCCAGACTGTTAGCAATAATTGCTAAGATCATTAGTATCTACCACCAGATGGATCCTAAGGGGTTCCACCAAGTTTTATGGGTCAGCACATGGGTAACATTTTGACACACGAGTGGGGGCACCCAACCAGTAATGCAATTAGCAGATGAACGATGTTCTATACACAACTTGTTTCTGTACTTCCACATGTTTCCCCACCACCCAACCCCACTCATTAGTCATTGTATAACCAAACAGAGTGGATTGGTTATTATAGTCCTTGTGGAGCAAATTGTCCACTGCCCGGTGACGTTGGTCCCATTTAGCGGTACTGTTTCATGTATGTAACCGTGCCCAGTTGTTTAGGTAAGCCGGGTGAATCCTCCACAGAAGTCTCTCAGCTACCTCCACCGGTATTTTCGTGCAGATCCAACAGTGGGAAACATATGCATCTGAGCAAAAGTATGTGCCCAGGAAAGGAACCTATTGCCTGCCATTAGTCTGAGTGGTAGGACAAAGCAGATAGTGACATCATTAAAGGAAGGTTTTACCCTCAGTTGAAATATAGACAATGTGTCCATCTTGTGACAACAATGTGGCCAGTAAGGACTTTGCCCTGTCCATGGCATCCTTAACCAAGACCACAACTGACCTTTAACCGGATACTTTGATAGGATGGTTACAAGATTAGGACCTATTATGGCCTCATAGGCCAAAAAGGCAGCATAAATAGCAGCTAGCTGTTTCTCTATAATGGAATTGTGAGCTTCTGCCCCTTGCTACAATTGAGACCAGTGGGCACTTTACGAGTCCCATGTTTCTACCACAAGCCCTATCCAAACCCCTTGTCATCCACTGAAACTGTTAAAAGAAATGGTAGGGTAATATCAACCACACTTAGGGGTGGAACTTGAGCCACTGCCTCTTTGGTGGCTTAAAATGACTGCTCTATCTCTGAGGTCCAATCCCAAGTAACCCCTTGTCATATCAGGCAATGCAAGGGGCGAGTTAAAGTGGATAAATGAGGAATAAACACCCTCCAATAGCCCAACAAACCCAAATAAGTTTGCAATTGCTTCATTCTTGTCAGTCAGGGATATGCCTGTATCTTATCTACGACTGCCTCCGGAATAACCTTAGTCTTACCTGACCAGACACCTCCCAAAAATTTGACAGATGACTCAGGCCCTTTGACTGTGTCTTCATTGATGGCCCACCCACAGATTTCTAGGGCTTCTCATAGACTGGTGGCAGCAGTCTCAAACTCTGCAAGAGAATCAAAGGTTAACATTATATCGTCAATATAATGGAACAGATGCACTCCTGCTGGCTTCCGCCAGGTGGCCAAATTCTGCGCCACCAGTCCGTGGCTGTGCAAATATCTCTGGGGAAACACCAGGTAAGTCCATTGTCGTCCTTCCCATGGGAAGGCAAACTGTTCTTGACTCTCTGGCGCTATATCTATGGAGAAAAAGGCATTTTCCAAATCCACAGCATAGTGATACTGTTCCAGTTTATGTGTGAGTTTGTTCATAAGATCCATAATATTGGGCACATTTGCATGCAACGGTGGTGTTACTTTGTTCAGCTCCTGATAGTCCACAGTCATTCATCAGGAGCCCCCAGGCTTTTTCACTGGCCATATGGTAGAACTGTAAGGGCTATGCATTGGGTGGATTACCTGGGATTCTTCAAGCTTGAGAATGGTACAACCAATCTCTTCGTGCCCTCCTGGTAGCCAATATTGCTTTGTATGCACAACACGAGTAGCCTGGGGCAATACCAAAGGGGCATGATGGAGATGACCCTGAACTATAGTCTTCACCACTCCTGTATGCAGGCGAAATTCTGTCATTGTTGTCGAGATCACCAGTCCTTGCAGCACATCCACCCCTAGAATATATTCTGCGTTAGTGGAGATATAGACTTTATAGTCTTATGGGGGCAATTGCCCTATGCTCAGGGTCACAACTACTTGTTTGACCCATATCAACTGGCCTCCATATCCCTCCATGGTGGCCGTAGAAATGCTAAAGTGATCCTGATTTCCATACAGCAAAGTGCTATTGGCTCCAGTGTCCACAAGGACTAGTACCCGCTTCACATTATGGGGGGACCTGTAAATAGCAAGTTCAATGAGTGGTCTCCAGTACCCTGGGTTGACCATCAGCCAGGTATCTTGACCAGACCCCTAGTCTTGGTAAAAATCAGTCAGTGTCAACTCCCAAATTGGGAGTGTAACAGCCAGCAGGGGAGTCAACTTCTACTCAGTTTGCAGCTGCTTCCACAGAGCGAGCAGCACTCCCATAGGCTTATGCTCTATTTTCTCTACAGCTACTCCCACAGCTAATAGATCAAACCACATCTGCTTTCAGCTTAGTCTCACTGCACGCTGAATGCCACCCTTTTGAGCCCCTTTATTTTGGGGGTGTCCTTTGGATGGTGGCACCTTGGGGTTCTGTAGCGACCTCACCTGGACATTTTTTTTGCCAGTGGTTCTCTTTATTCAGGATGTATTTTACTAGAAGGAAGTAGACTTTCTGTCTGTTTGTTGTTTTTTTCTTTATAAAATCAAACATTCTGTTGCTTAATTAAGTGTGAGCAAATTCAGAAGAGTGCTCTGAATTCTGATATTTTGTTCTTTGCTTCACTTCCACATCCCCCAATCAAGCTAGGGTGGCTGTTATTTCATCGACATAGGGAGCCAGAAGAGCCGCCATAGTTCCGAAAGTTCTGGTTGTGCCAGTGCTTTGAGCCTCAGTTTCTGATTGCCCTCTCAACCTCTGCTTCATTTTTGCCTCTCTGTGTTTGTGGGACCATTTCTGGGCTCACGGAGCAGCAGCGCCTTTGGCAGGCTCTGCCAGGAACTCTTTTGGAGCCTTCTCAGGCTGTGCTTTTCTCTGGAGGCCAGTCTAAAGAAGCAAAGCTAATGGCCAGAGGCCTTTTGTATCTCGCCCTCTCATACCCACTCAGGCAAACGTTGTCACAGCAGCCCAGCAGTCCATGAGGTAGCTAGTAAGAGAGGAGCTTCACTGTTTCACACATTTGTGGACCACACCCAGCTTTTCATGGAGGTCCTACCAACACTATGCATCTACATATGTGGATGTTAGCCTCGCCCTTCTCACCCAGTCTGGGCCTTGGCATATTTTAAGTCTTGCCCAGTGACTTAAGGCAGGGGGCTCATGGGGTTCTAAGTTACAAAACAGACTGGCCTCAGCCCCAACAAATTTGTGAAGCCCCTCTCTTCTTAGGAAGTGTTTGGAAGGCTCAGAGGCACTCATTGGTATTCTAGAAAATTCTAAAATAAAATCCATGGACATCAAAAAGAACCATATTCTTATCTTCCTCTAGAGTCCTAGCAACCTTGTGAATACTGAACAGTGTAGCCTGTCAGGGAAAGCAACACCAAGCCCAAACCTCATGGTACGTGGGTTCTCTCTTTTCAGGTTTGTGGGGTCAGGTGTAAACCTTCCCCTTACAACTGTCAGGCCCCACAGCTGTGCAGGCCCAGACTTCCTGATTGTAAACCAGATCCAGGATACTTGCCTCCAGTTCTGAAAGTTTTCTCTGTGGCATTGCCATAGCTGCTGCAGACACCACTACATCTTGGTCTGGATCCAGGGAGCAACACGGAAAGAACACACCTTCAGTCAGCATATTGAAAATTGTTGACAGTTGTATCTTAGCCCTTGCTGAATACATCTATTTTCTACACATACAGTGGAGGTCACTTTATTAAAAGGTCGTTACCATGGCTGAGAATTTTGACTGCCACTACTGCAGAAATCCCATGCAGGAGAAGACATAACATGAAGAAGGATAGCCACTACTGCTACCTAAACTGCTTTCACAATTCTGTGTTAACACCTGTATGCATTGGGGCAAGTTATTTAGTGCAGACTCCAAAGAGTTGCACTATAGGAACAGCTTCTAGTGCACTTGCTTTAGCTGTACCAAGTGCCTTCACCTCTCACCCAGTGAGACTTTTGTGGCCAAAGACAACAAGATTCTGTGCAAAAAGCGTTCGATGCTAGAAGACTTCCTATATTTTATCTCACTTTACATTATTACTTAAATAATGACACAGTGATCGTATAGAAAATTAGCAAAAAGGAACTCTGCAGTAAAGTTAATTTTGGAATGGCTAGAGTTAAAAAAAGAGACAATTAGATTGATTCCTCTATATGTTTGTCCTAGAGCAGAGAAGTCTTCACCATTTAGGTGCTTAGTGATGTAAGCATGAAACCTAAGAAATACAGCATCTCCTATGGTGCCCTTCAAACCTTAACTTGGACCCACCTTGCTGTCACATGATATACAAAGGATGTAGGGGCTTCTGCAAATTGCTGCTCACCTTGCTCTGTGAGCAAAAAGAGCAGTTACTGAAATGCATGTTTTAACATTTTTTTTGGCTTCTCTTTTCATCACCTTATATTTAGCTTCCCCTGCTCCTCTCCCATCCCTCCCCTTTCTCCCCTCCCTAACCCACTCGTCCCCAAATAAACATTAAACTATTGATTGTGTCCATGGGTTATTTGTTCATTTCTTTTGCTTAGTGAAATAAGCCAGACAGAAAAAAACAAAGAACTGCATGATTTCACTCATATGAGGAATATAAAACTGAAACCAAAGAAAAAAAGAAATAACATTTTTTTCAATTTCTTTTTCTTTTTAACAAGTAGTATACATTTTCAGAAAAATAACTTCTGAATTTAGCTGTGATTCTAAACTGACCTTTCTCCTTCACTAATGTTTGAGTTTCCCATGTGACGTGTTTTCTGAATGACCCTATTTTCAAGCATGGAACACGCAGATGATTTGGAGAGTGTAGGCATATCTGAGAAGGTGAGCCCACTTCAGAAGAACATCGTCACAGAAAATACTAACCTAACTGTTTCATTTTTCCTTTTTACAATTGAAAAGAGTTGTGTTCTACTTCTTAGTAACAAAATTGATGGGTTTAGAATCTTGCATGAAAAATTTAGCACTTCTAACTTTCCCACAGTTTTGAAATCGTCCTACAGAATTAATGATAGAACTCTAGAGGAAGTAGCTGAACAGGCTCTGGGGTTGCCATTCATGTGCATGTAACATTTCTAAACAGTGATGTATTCCTTGTAATATATTAGCTGTCTTCTCTTTGCCCATATATTAAGAGACCAACCACATCTCTTCTGTTGTGATTGCTAAAATTGTTCCTCAAAAGCTTAACTGGATATCTGCAGGAATGTGGAGGCTACTATCTCCACGGGCAGAACCAGGTTTCTAGGTAGTACTTACCTGAAATGCAGAATCACCTACATACTATATTTTATTTTATTTATTTTTTTTAAATTCATTTTTATTGTTAGACTTATTGGGGTGACATCTGTTAGCAAGGATTGCATAGGCTTCAGGCATACAACTCTACAGTGCATTGTCAACTTGATGTACAATAAGTTCACCACCCAATGTGACTTCTCTTTCCATCACTCTACATTTAGCCTCCCCCTTCCTTTCCCACCCCCTCCCCTTTCTCCGCTCCCTAACCCACTCATCCGCAAATAAATATTAAACTATTGATTGTGTCCATGGGTTATTTGTTTGTTCATTTCTTTTTTTCTTTGCTTTCAGTTTTATATTCCGTATATGAGTGAAATCATGCAGTTCTTTGTTTTTTCTGTCTGACTTATTTCACTTACCATGATGATCTCCAGTTCCATCTTATATTACATAGTAGGGGATACCAAAAGTGAACATGTAATGACAAAACATATTAACATTCTCATAGACATGGTTAGAAAACTAATGCCTGCTTTCTGCATTTTGTCATTAGCTATTATGATCCTATGTTGCAGTGTATCTTTACAGAGATAAAACAGCCTATAAATAAATAAAAATAGAATGTTTTCTCAGTGGCACTTTCTATCTTTGTGTTCTATTTCCTGCCCGCACTGATAAAAAGGTAGAGAAAAAAATGATACCCACCTTCTTTCTTTCAGACAAGTCTAAGAGTGCCAAGATTGAAAGTGGTGGTGGGCCTAGGTGGTATTGAGGTTGACAGATTTTTGTAAAAGGGCAGTTAGAGATTCCTAAATGATGATAGGGGTTCAGGTAAAAATTTTAAGGAACTCTCACCAAATCTTTAGAAAAAATTATACATATACACACACCAAGCAAAAATGAATTCATTTTAAAGTTTGTCCCATTTAGAGAAGGTTATGTTGTATTTCAGACTTCTACCTTAGGAGCATCAAATTTTAGTATCTATCAGTTTGCCTTCTATGGTGCTTCAGGAATTGAAATTCTTTCTGTGTGGAATCATCTGATAACACTTTACTTTCTAAAACATGAGTTCAATCTTTGTATCCACTAAATTAGTGTAAATTGTAGCCATGTAGAGACATAGATTTAAAAATTTGGCCCAACTAAATCACTGTCATGCTAATCTTTTTTTTTGCCTTAACACTGAAAGAAACATAAAAACCCGAAAGTTTAAAATGTAAAGACTTTATATTAAAAGGCTCAAAAAGCAAACAATTAGAACTAAAACAAAAACATAACACAAGCATAGCAATGTTAAAAGTGAAGGTGTCTCTGTGTCTCCTCTCCTGTTCACAAACTTGATGTCACAATTGAATGGTATGTTCATACTGACACATGAAATTCTGATGTTTCTCCCAAAGAGGGGCAATGCAACATTGAAAATATCATATGCCATATGTCATTCCTCATTATACTTAGTATGGTTAGTCCAATAACTTGCATATCAGGTGTGCAGTGCCTTTTATTTTTAATTCAAATATATAAATATAATGTTATTTTAGTGACATTAAATTTACTGTAGCCAAAATTTTAAATCATTTCTCATTACTTGAACGTTTACAAGTAATTGCCGAATATGTTCTTATTTAAGTGCTAACACTAAGTTTTAATTCTTTTTGGGAAGAAGGAAGATTTCATATCTAGGTAAAACTCAGCTAAGTTTTCTTAATAACAGGAAGCCTTTTATTATTTAAGTGATGTTTTAGATAGTGTATCCTTTCCATATATTCTAAATTTCTCATCTTTGCTTCTAAATTATTCACTAGACTGAGTTGAATTTGAGCCTTTAAAACAAGGCAGGTTGTAATATATGCTCATTGAATACTATATTTCCATGTTTATTTCCACTAGATTTCATGTCTTAGGGATTAGGCATATTCTGGTATTAGGAAAGAGTCTCACACATAAAGACACTTAATATGTGTTTCACTTGATGGAGAAATACACACACACACATGTACAAATACACACACACACACACACATGGATGTAAACAAATACAGAGGCTGTCTGGATTTTATTAAGTCATGTAGTATGGAAAAAAGAGGTTTTAATGACTGAAATTTTTAAAGTTCTTTACCTTTCACTTTGATTCATTTCAACTATAGCTTTTAAAATGTAGATGTTAACATCTTGTTAGCACATATAAAGCTTTATTTGACAATGCACTGTACAATTGTATGCCCGAAACCTATGTCATCCCTGCTCTCAATTGTCACCCCAATAAGTCTAACAATAAAAATAAATTTAAAAATTTCAGGTAGAAGCTAAAGAAACAAACACATGAATGTTAAAATTAACAATGTTTATTTTTCAGCATGTGTAACATATATTTTTATAATAATGAGATTACTCTGAATTCCCAAAGCATATTAATAAAGGGAAACAGAACAAGATTGTACAAAAGGTTTTATAAGTTTGTGTTTTCTAGTCTCATTTTTTAAAAAATTAAATTGAAAGCAAAGATGATGTTGAAGTTACACATGATTAGCTGTTTACAAGAGTTAATTCTTCAGAACCAGTATTTTATGAAAATGTTTGTGCAAGTTGTTCAGGTAATATGTTTTCTGAATCAAATGGATATACTTTAATGTGCCAAATACATTGCATATCTGTATTTAAAGTCAGCTGATACTTTAAGGACTTTAAGTATTATCTTAAACAGCACTTCTAAAGAAACTGAAATATCCCTTTAGATATTTTTCTTTCTCACTGCTTAAATAATACAAATATGTATGTGATCATGGGGACATACAATCAACTTTGAAAAACATAATGGTATTTTATTTTAAAGTTAAAACTTGAAAAATAGGTCAGAAAATATAGACTGGAATTTTTGTCAGTATATGTAATCTGTTTCCATGTTTTATATTTTAATTACTAACAATTCATGTATATATAATGATTATTTTATTACATTTGTCCATTTAATCTGAAAAACTTCTAAAAATGCTAGAATAAAAAGCAATCATATAGCTTCCTTTTTTAATTCATTTTTATTGTTAGACTTATTGGGGTGACATCTGTTAGAAAGGATTACATAGGTTTCAGGCATACAATTCTACAGTGCATTGTCAACTTGATGTACAATAAGTTCACCACCCAATGTGACTTCTCTTTCCATCACCCTACATTTAGCCTCCCCCCTCCTCTCCCACCCCCTCCCCTTTCTCCCCTCCCTAACCCACTCGTCCCCAAATAAACATTAAACTATTGATTGAAACAATCAATCAAACAATCGTATAGCTTTTTTAATATGTCAAATTTTAGATATAAAGCAAAATTTCAAAATTTTGTTTTACCAGAAACAATACAATTAATCTACACATATTGAGGGCTGACTTTCAGAAACTATAGTTAAAAGGAATTTAGATAGCATTTGAGTTTAAGTTTCTAAACATTGTAGCATTCCATAAATAGACATGATTGTGGGTTTAGAGCATTTTTCCAAATTCTGAGCTTTTACCCCAGCATTTTATTGTAGTAAAAACATAGTAAAGCAATTACTAACATTAGCAGTCATTGTTGCATGAAAATTTGAATTGTTTAGACTGAAACAAACAATAGAATATTTTAGTTCTATGATTTGTTATATAATGCAACAAGGAACTGAAAATAAAATTACAATTAATCTTTATTTGCATTTGTAATTAGTTGCTCAAGCTACTTCCCAGCACATCTCCAAAAATATGGGAGTACACAAATACTTTACTTTTAAAGGACTTGTTTATTTTTAATGTTGTGATCACTATGAAACTTACCTCTTAGAGTGAAGTAACAGGACAGTTGGTATCACTGGTTTCTAAACTGGATCAACACACTCACTGCTCTCTCTGATTGCAGGTCCACTTTTCACCTCTTTGGGACTCCATAGGTTATCAAACCTTCATCATGGAACTCAAGTTCGAGTTAGATCACCAAGATTATTTTATAGAACTCACTTCAAATATGAGAACCAGCTAAGTTTGCACGCTCCACTCTATTACATATAGAGATATCAAGATGTTGCCTGTCTTGGCACTACTCAGCAGCAGATGTAGCAGTTACTCCACACCTGGTGAAATTGTATTTATGATGAAGAAATATTTAAAATTGACACCTGTTACTAAAATATTTTGTATACTGTTTTGAGAAAAGCTAGAAACCAGTGATAGACTGAGTACTTAATTTTGTTAAAAGAGACTGGGTAAAGCATTAAAGGCATATAAGCTAAGGAAGATTGCTTATATTTATTTGAATTAAGACTTTCTCGTTAAAGATTCCCTGTCCGTTTTTTTAAAAATGTCATCTGAATATCAAATTGTGGGCAGCATTAGAGCCAGAGGCCAGCTCTATTTAAAGAAAATGGATTTAGAAAGGCTGCCTATGTACTTGGAATCTGAGGTTCAAGGGTCTTGCAGGGCTGTGCAGAACTTGGTGTACAAGCACACTACTGAGGATGTGGTTTCTGGATGGCTAAGGGGAAGGAGGAAAGCAACATTGCCTGCAAGGCAATCATAAATAGGGTGAAATTATGGGGGTGGGGAACATTGTTTTGCAATTAAGAAGTTACACCTCCTGTTGTTCTTGGGATATTAAATAA
Organism: Lyroderma lyra; assembly: GCA_004026885.1. Classification (NCBI taxonomy): domain Eukaryota; kingdom Metazoa; phylum Chordata; class Mammalia; order Chiroptera; family Megadermatidae; genus Lyroderma; species Lyroderma lyra. The sequence continues at coordinate 54,790 of PVJL010005929.1, forward strand.
ACCTGCTCCTGACCTGAAGTGTCTCTGTGTCTCTATCAGAGCCTAGGAAACCACCTGTTCCCAGCTATTCTATCTATCATGTCTCTGTGTGTGTCTGTGTGTTCTTCTCTTTTTCCTTTGACCTCCACTCAAGTTTTGTTCTCCCCACGCTGGCTATGGGACAAGTGGCATATAAACAGAGACCTGAGTATTGAGGAACTCCAAATGTCAGGCAAGTGAAGGTCCTGGAATGCATAAGCTATTAAAAGTGTGTTAAACACCATCAGCGTTTGAGAACTAAGGTAGGTGGGAGCGAATTATGAGAGCTGGGTATAAAACATGTGATATTCGGGATCTAAGGAGAGGGATCTCTATGTAGATAAATTAAAATGTATGTTGCAAACTAAAGCTAGTATTATTGTAAGGCATCAGCTTTTAGAATTTTGGGATTTTGTGCAAAGAATTTGTCCTTGGTTTCCAGATGAGGGAACTGTTAACATTCAGATATGAGAAAAAGTGGGGAAATGGCTTTGTGATCGGTATGTGGCTGATGGACCTGAAAAACTTTTATACATGCCTTCACCTTGTGGATGTTAATACAGGAATTGGTTCACATGTTCTCATTTACCTGAAAATCATGAAACCATATTGCTGTGATCTGCTACTCGATCAAAGATAGTACAGGGTTATGAAAAGTTAAAAACACTTAGAGGCAAAATATTGTGGAAAGATGTGGCTACTCGTCATTGGTGTGGACCAGATCCAGTACTAATGTGGGGAAGAGTTTTTGTGTTTTTCCAGAAAAATATTTATAACCTACCTGGCTACCAGAGATATTGGTTGAGCATGGACCCCAAGAAACTCATCCCACCATTGAGGAGGATGTGTCTGACAGAGCTTGTGACTCCCATTTATCCTTTGCTCCAGATTAAATTAATCATGTAGAGAAAAACTTGTAATCTGTGTCTGCTAATTGTATTTCTGAAATATCCAATCTCCAACCTCAATAGTCATTCTAAAATTCGTAATATGAGATGATTAAACTTATTTGGGTTTTCTACACTTTAGCTTATTATCCTAGTCGAAGTAAATCTATGCTTGTTAATTGTATTATCTCTAGGCCATTCTTGGATAGGCAGTGATGCCTGGGTGATGCAGACTCCATGCTGTAGTGATAGCTTTAAGACCTGCTTTTCAGACGAATGCTTTTCAATCTACAATCCAGGACTGGTTCTCCTTGTCTACAGACCATTGAAATGTAGAAGTCACCTGGCAGGGATTCCAGCCCATCTCAATCAAAAGAGTCAACATGGAAGATCTTGAGACACTTTTCTCCTTATAGTACACATAGAGTGAAAACTCCATTGATCCCCAATAGGTAGAGGCAATGACCATCCCCAGGAGGAAGCAGATATGGAATATGAGACTTCCAGCCCCTCAGCTTCCCATGGATATTTGTGGGGATCATGGCTCTCAAGAGAATGTGACAAAGGCACATAGAATAGGGGGATCTTGGGACCCATCCCATGAGACTTACCTTGCTGAAGTATCACAGCATTGATACCACCACCTCTTTTTAAAAAAACAAAAAAAGTGGAATATGTGGGCAGTGTTTAAGCCAGAAGCCAGGTCTATTCAGAGAAAATGCGTTTAACAAGGCTGCCTATGTACTTGGAATCTGAGATTCAGGGGACTTTCGAGGCTGCCTAAAACTTGGTAAACAAGGACATTACTCATGATGCGGGTTCTGACTGGCTAAGGGAAAGGAGGAAAGTCACATTGCCTGAAAGGCAGAGGAATTATAAACAGGAGGAAAAAATCGGGGTGGGCAACATTATTTTGCAATTAAGAAGTCATACCCCCTGTTGTTCTTGGGATATAAAATAAACTTGCTGCATATCTGAAGGGCCTCTGGGTCTCCATAAGAGTTATTTGTTATGTCTATGTGTCCGTCTGTGTTCTTCTTTATTCCCCCTCACCTCCCTTCCAGTTCTGTTCTCCCCGTGCAGGTCGTGGGGCGTCAAATGAAGTCTACTTTTAAAAGACAAAGTCAAAATATTTAAAAAGCACATGAAAGTGAGGAAACAGCAAAACTAGTAGTAGTTTTATATTATTATATTATTATATTATTTTCTCATTGGCCTTTCTTATTGAACATCTAGGAATGCTTATTAAATGCATCCAATATAGTATAGTTAAGTGTGTGAATTTCTAATATTCACACTCCAAGAGTCCTAAAATGTGAAATGCCAGGTATATAAAAGCTAGACTAATGGGGAAATCATGTAACTTTAAGTTTGCATTACAATGGTGTATCAGAATACAAAAGGACACATGTAAGATTTCTCTTGACTGTAAAAACCAAGACAATTCCTTTGCCCAGTTACTTGTCACACCTCAATTCCACTGGTTTCCTTGGTTCGTTGGGCTCCCAGACTGGAATGATGGAGTGCAGTCAGAAAAGTATGTGGGTCTGAGTTTCTAAACAATCTGTTCTTTGAACCAACCACCATATCTAGCAGGGTAGTGACACTCAAGAGTGGAAAATTCATACAGCAAGTGGGCTTATTTGGCATGCTTCAGCTCCACTTGCTAGCAGAGTTTTTCAGAAATTGGCCATTGCTCTCAGACAGCCAATTCCCATTGGTTTTCTGAAAGACTTGTGTACACAGAGAGGACAAGTTGCCTTCATCTGCCAAGTACCCTTCTCAGTTGTTTAGTCCGAGGACTGGCTGTCCTGTGCAGACTAGCCACAACACCCTGGAGCTTGTGGCAGGCAGTGAGCATCCCATGATACCAGTCAGAAGCAGGTGCTCAAAGATAGGAACCAGAATGGACTCCCTCAGGGCTGCAGGCATAGGTAGGTTTGATGAGGCAGCCACCCAAAAACATCTTTTTCCACAAGGTGCTAGCAGTATTAGAAAGCCCTGACCTAATTTTTTCAGATAGGAGCAGAGATGGCGACCTAATCCTAAATCATGGAGACCCTACAGAATGTAGGTGAGCCCTAATCCCCACCTCACAGAGTCACCAAGTTGCTCTGGCCTCACCATTTTCTTCAAGTCCCTAGTTGCCCCAGGTACTCATCCCTGCTCCACCCCTCACTCATATCTCAGGTCCTCATTTTTCTGTGTCCTCCCACCTTTCAAAGCCCTGAGTCCTTGGACCCCTGCCTAAAATCTCTCCTTTGGGTGTTCCCTGGTTGTGTAGTGGCTAGGCATCAGCATTCTTAATGCAGCGGTCTGTGTTCAATCCCCAGACTGAAAGCAACCAAAAAGAGAAAATCTCTCCTTATCTTAGCTGCCTACTCTGGTGACTTTGTGGGGTAAAAATTAAGGCTCACACACATGCTGTAGGGCCTCCATGAATTGGGGTCTCATACCATCTCTGCCAGTCTCTGAATGAATTAGGTAAAGGCTTCCTGGTTCTTCTTGCATTTTCCACAAAGAGATACCTTGGGTAGGCTGCCCATTAAACCCACCTCTGCAGCTACAGCCAGGGCAAAATATTTGCTCCTGATAGAAAATGAAGGGCTTTTTGGCCAAGTTCAGGAGCAATTTTGGCAGTGGAAGCAGTGGCAAAATGCAAGAAGAAAATACTAATAACTTTCCAATACTAAAACTGTAAAAAATGCTTTTGTTTTAAAAGTGGTTTCTAACCTATGTAAAATAATACATAATTCCTTATCATTTTAATTACAATTCAAAGGTAAATGTTTTGGAAGTTTACAAATACACTGTGATGTATACAAATAATTTCAGTATGTTTACGGTCAAATACTAAAAAAAAAAAAAAAATTAAAAAAAGACCTAATACACTTGTGTTGCACTAGTGTCTCTATGAATTAAGTTCATGAAAATGTATTTTAAGTCCATTTATTGAAATTTGCCCATATTATTCTATTGTAAATTATTGTAATGAATTTCCTTAAAAGTGTCATTTAAATGAACAGGAGTTTGAATATGTAAATAACTTGAACAGAATGATCACGTGATAAAACTGAGGGTGGTCCATTTGGTCTCATAATATTTATGTCTTTAGAAAATACTGAAATAATTTGTAAAGAATTCAAGTGAAAATAATTTAAACAAATTTCCATGTATATTTAGAATGAAAGAGCGGGTAAATGCATGTTCTCAACTTTCCTCTGACTTCCTCACACAAAAAACAAAGTAAAGACTCATGTTCAAACCAAAACACTCCCCTAATTAATGATAACATTCATTTTCTGATTCATAAACAACTGTTGACATTCTTTCTAATTATTACCCTGTTCCCAGTACAATTTATACTTAAGTAGTTTGGAACTGTGTTTATTGAAATTATAAATTTTGCACAGGAAGATATAGAGAAAGTCATAGCAGTAGTCACAGACACAGGCCTTCAACTCCTGCAAAGGGTTTATGGCCCAGAAGATCCGTGGTGCACAGAGAAACAATGATAGGGCACTTTCCACAGTGTCCACTGCATTGGTGTAAAAACTCATCTTTCCTTCAAATCTATAGAACTCTGCTTCAGCCAGGTTTGGTCACATTGTGATTTTTCAACCCAGTGATTCTCCAGGACCACCATCAACTTCTTGTTCATACACTCCATCACCTCTCACTTGGGAGGCACTGTTTCTTCAAACCCACTCATTTTAGTCCCCTGAATGTTCTTCTGGCAAATCTCCAGGCCTGTGTTTGCCATATTTTATTTTTGTTGGTTTAATTTCAAATCTCATAGAGATAACCTATCTTTTCTTTCAAGAAAATCACTTGAATGTCTCATTTGATGCCTTGCAGCTGAATGAAACTGTAATTTCTATTTAAAAGTGTGAGAGAACATGCACTGAATTTGACTCACATGGAATGACAGAATCAGGTTTTATTTTTACATATCACTTTGCTTTCTGTGGTGCCATGCTACCTTAGGAAGGTTGAGTCTAACTAGAAGCAGGACTAGCTCCTGTGTAGGAAATTACACAGATGACCACTCTTGCACCTCCTTGAATATGTACTATTCTTTGAAAACTTTGCTTCCAAAGGATGACTAAACTAGGACTGCTTAGTCTACTTAACCACCTTCTCTCCCACCATTTAAAAATGCTGAAATCTTGTCCCATGTCAAGAAGACATTTCACAGGTACAGTAATTAATAGGATTCTGTAATTTGTAATTTTCTGCATTTGGTGATGGGTCAACTCTATCAATTTCTCCCCTTTTCATTAACTAATCTCATGGTAAGTTCTTGAAAAATAAGAGCTATATTTTGTTTTTTGCTTAGTTGATTTTTCTCCTAGGGTAGTGTTCAGTCAGTGATGAGTGATTGTTTGACTGACCTTACAAAAATCAAATAACTCATACTTCAAGAACCTCATAGTATTTCTAACGGTAATTATAACATAAATTTTCCTGACAAATTTACTGAAGCAGCCATTTTACATAATTAAATTGGAAATATGTGTGGCCTCAGGAATCTTAACCTAGCAGAAAGAACTTTATTTCTATAGATCCCCTAGACAGGGAAATTTGAGTCTTCTACATTATTAAATGTGTGCCATGTAGTAATAACAGACTTTGTTACAGCCACCCAAGAATCCTAGCTACAACTCTTTTGTTTTGGCATTAATACTGACCTACATGTTGACAGGTGTTCAGATTGCCTAACTTTAGCCTTCTTTACTAACATGTAGAGTATCAGATTGATGGAGAATTTATGGAAACTTTCAGAGGACCATCTCACATCATGGTTGTTGAAGACAGCTGAAGAGATACTATCTCCTCACTGCAGTCACACCCAGCAATTCCTCAATCACCAATTACAAGATACTTATGTGCAAGAACAGCCTTCCCCTTCACTTTCTGTCTCATGGCCTGCATGCACCCTGTGTTTCTGATGATCTGGGTCACTATGAGAAAGATGGAACTGGTGAATGAAAGCTGTATATTCTATATATTCCACTTCCATGCATTCAAAATTTTTAAAATTCATTTTTATTGTTAGACTTATTGGGGTGACATCTGTTAGCAAGGATTACATAGGTTTCAGGCATACAATTCTACAGTGCATTGTCAACTTGATGTATAATAAGTTCACCACCTAAAGTGACTTCTCTTTCTATCACCTTATATTTAGCTTCCCCCCTCCCCTTTCTCCCCTCATTGTGGTTTTGATTTTCATTTCCCTGATAGCTAATAAGGATGAGCAATTTTTTCATATGTCTGCTGGCCATTTGTATTTCTTCATGTGAGAAGTGTCTGTTTAGTTCTTCTGCCCAATTTTTAATTGGGTTGTTTGCCTTTTTGTTATTAAATCTTATTAGTTCTTTACATATTTTAGATAGTAGACCTTTATCTGATGCATTATTTGCAAATATTTTCTCCCATTCAGTGGGCTATCTCTTTGCCTTTTGATGATTTTTTTTCCTGTGCAGAAGATTTTTAGTTTGATATAGTCCCATTCATTTATTTTTGCTTTTACTTCCCTTGCCTTTGAGGACTGTTCATGAAGTCTTCCTTGAGTCCTAGGTCTATAAGTTTAGTACCAATGTCTTCTTCTATACAGTTTATTGTTGCAGGTCTTATATGAAGGTCTTTAATCCATTTTGAGTTAATTTTGTATATGGAGGAAATTAACAGCTCAGGTTCATTCTTTTGCATATGTTTTTTTCCAGTTTTCTCTTCTAAAGATGCTGTATTTTCCCCTTTGTATTTTTTTTTGCTCCTTTATCAAAAATTATTTGTCCATATATTTGTGGGTTTATTTCTGGGTTTTCAGTTCTATTCCATTGGTCTCTATTTCTGTTCTCCTGCCAGTACCAAGCTGTTTTGACTATTGATGCTTTGTAATATAAATAGAAGTCAGGAAGTGTAATGCCACCAGCCTTATTCTTTTTATGTCATATTGCTTTGGCAATTCGAGGTCTTTTATGGTTCCATATAAATCTAATTATACTTTTATCTATTTCACAAAAGTATGATTTTGGGATTTTGATGGGCATTGCATTAAATCTGTAGATTGCTTTTGGGATGAATGGCCATTTTAACAATGTTAAGTCTTCCTATCCATGAACATGGATATTAGATATTTTTTGTTTGTTTTTTCTGTGTGCACTGTCACCTCTGTGGTCAACATCAACTCTAGTAGAAGAGAGAACTTGTATTTTCATGAGATTAAGACCAGGCATATTGCACACTTCCAGATGTACATGGCTTTTTCTGAGCAAAGAAATGGCACTCTGACATGTATTTGGCTCCAGGATTTTTTTTTTCATGTTAAACTATGACTCATTTTACTTGGCCCTTTTGATTTGGAAGTTGAGTCATTTGATAGCCAACTTAATATATATTTTGAAAAATGTGAACTAAATAAACATTTTGAATAAAAAATTATAGCCAAAGTACAAATAGAAAGAAACTTAGACATTATAGAACAATGAGACAGTATATGGAATATGGGAAAATCTTAAATAGTTCATATGTTGATTGATAATGTAAATAAATACATGATGGACCATTTAGAATTTTGCAATTCTAAGGGATTCTTTCAATTCATTTTCAATTCTACTGTATCTGTGAGAATGTCTGTAGAATCTTTTACTCTGACAAATAGAAGTACATGTAGCTAAACTCCAGTTACAAGTATGAATCACAAGATTCTGAGGCCTCTATTAATGAATTACTTTTATCAGAGCTTTCTCACATGTAAAAATGAGATTTTTAAGTCGATGTATAAATTTTAGAAAATAAAACAATGATAAGTGCTTACTGCCCTCCAGCAAATGTCTATGGACTATGTTTATATAATTAGGAATGTTCTCTGCTTTCTTATTTCAGGAATGTGTGTAGTTGCCAGCCCTGAAGACATCATGGTCTTACAAAGCCACTTCTTGCATATTAGGCCTGGCATATGTTTCAGTTACACATTCAATTACATTTGCTGTCTTAAAGCATGTGAAGAAAATATGCTTGTTTCAGCCTGTAAGAAAAAGAGAGCTGTTTAAAGTTTAATTATAGTTAATCAGTTTATTTTCTTCCTGGAGATGAACTGCCTAAAAATATATCATGTTTCTGGGTCCCTTTTAGAAAAGCACAGAAATCTATTGAATGACAGAAAAGAGTCAAATATTAATAAGTGTTTTTCAGTCTGAAGTAAAATACTTAGAAAAGGCAGAGAGTTCATTGTCTAAACAACTGGTTAAACATTTTCAAATATATACACCAAAATTTAAACAGAAAGACTAATGCAAGAAATCTGTTCCACACTGTTCACAGTGTCCAAGTCATGGAAACAATGAAAGTACCCTTTACTAGAGGAGTGGATACTGAAATTGTGGTACATACACAGTGAAATATTATTCACATATAAGAAAAGATGAAATACTGCCATTTGTGACAACATGGATAGACCTTGAGTTTATGAGACTAAGTGAAATAAGCCAGTCATAAATAACCATAATCATATGACTTCATGCATATGTGTAATATAAAATTAAAGTTAAAAAAAAAACCAAAACTCATAGACAAAGTTAATAGTTTAGTGGTTACCTGAGGATAAGCAAAAATTTCTGGGGGAGAGAAAGAATAGGAAGTGAAACATATGTTGATGTAAAGAGTATGGCCTCTAAGTGGTAAACAAATAATGCAACACATACATGATACAATGTAGAATTTTACATGTGGAACCGATGTCATTCCTGTTATTCAATGTCACCCCAATAAATTTAACAATAAATATTGAAAGAGAGCTCTTCTGTAAAATAAGGTGTTTTTTACCAAACTATTCCTTATCTTTGGTAGAGTAATAAACTCTGGACCAATGCTAGCTAATAGAATATTAACAGAAAGACTTTATTATGCAGATTTAAAGAATTAACTGCTACCTTTTTTAAAATAAGTGTTAGGTTGGTTTTTTTGTTTGTTTGTTTTTTTACTTGTTGTATATTTTTTCCCATACAGTATCATTCACAATATGGTACCTACTTATTTTATTTTACTGTGTTAAATATATTTAAGATACAGCCTTGCAGTAAGAGAGAGAAATGATATATATAACCACACTGATTGACCTGTTAAATGTTCTGCGGAAGCCCAGAGACGGGAAGGAAGATCATTCTGGGCTAGACTTTTTCAAGATGGCTTTGAAAATGACAGAGATCAAATTTGAACAACCTTGGAATATGGGTTCAGAATTAGTTTTAGTAATGATGGTTAATTGTGTGTAAAGATCTGTCTGAGATATTCTTCGTGTTATTTTACTTTATCTTCTAAATGATTTTTTGGAACATCATTTTTTATTCTTTTCACAGACTGAATTTTTACTTTTCTTACCCCTCTGCTTCCAGGACCAAGGTTGAATTCTCCTGTAATTCACTGCATATTATATTGCTTAAAATCTCAAAAGGTGCCTTTGCATAAACTTGTGGCAGTAGCATATAGTCATTGGGTCATTTACTGTGGCTTGATTTGCTAGCTTCCTGCATGGGCTCATGTGAAAAATCTCCACAATCCTGTAATCTGTGACTTTTTAAAGGCAATTTCCTTGTTTTATTGAAGAAAAATATGATGGCTCTTTGTGGGAAGGAGCATTTATTCAACCATTTCACCAGTCACTTTGTTTTTTTTTCATACAGTTGAAGGGACACTGAATTATTACCCTTTCCTCTGTGTTATTGTATTCCACATTATGTAGATCTGTTGGGGTTAAAATAGGATTCTTTACCCTGCAAGGTCCAGGAATCCATGCTGAACTCTATCTCATGCCTCCTAATTCTCCTTTCATTTTTTTATGTGTGTCCCCAAGATTTTCACAAAATTGTGACACATGTATGTTTAGAAAAGTAAAAAAACACACACAATATATATAATAAATTATCTTGGAAAACATAAAATGTGACTTTCCATTACAGTATCTTGTTCCTGGTTGGCATGTGGGAATACATTCATACTCATACTAGGCTTATTGAACCTCATGGTAGAGTGCTATTAAAGAGTTATGAAAACTTGTACTTTCCACACTGCCATTGCAAGAGAGCAATAAAACCTTTTCTAAAAAGCAGGTTTAAACGTTTTGTGAAAAAATTTTGTAGTGCAAGTAATCTAAACTTTTAATTTATTTAAAGAAAAAATTGAACATCTGTGGGTCAGAATTTGTTGCCCAGTCAGCTTTCATGCACTTTTTAAAAATTCTGCTGTATCTTTTCTGTAAGATAAGTGGCAGTTCTACTCAATCACCTAATTAGGAACAGTAATTAAAGAGGAGACTTCCTCAGCTGATTTCTCTCAGGAATAATCCGACTAGATAATCCTCATCTCTCTTTAAGATATATTTTTAATAGTTTGGCTCGGTGCTAACTATTCTACTCTGCAGGTGGGTATAAAGAACACTTTTTTTCTGGAGATTCCAGAAACACCACCTTGGCACCCAACCCGTGCTTTGGTTCAAAAGCAAACAAAAACAAAAACAAAAACAAAAACAAAAAACAATGTGTCCTTTATATGTTATAAATTCAGTATATACACTGTAGTTTTTACTCTCTGACAAAAATGGCATTCCATACAGCTTTTCTCAACAAAAGTAGGAATAGTCTTAATTTTTTTGCCACTGAAACTTAACTGCTTTTGGTCTGTAAGAGTTCAGGACTGTTTGTTAGGAAAATAAGTGCACTTATAACCACTTTCTATTTTTAGGTGAGTACAAGATATCTCAAAGTAAAATGTAAGTAATGTATGAGTTATTAACATAGATTTATATTCTTGTGTGTGATATGAAAGAATAAAATCTTTGTGTCAGACTATCCAGGTTACTTTTTAAAGCAGGGAGACAGTCAAAAGTCCAAAAAACTCTCAATCTTCCCTTCTCTTTCCCCACTTCTTTGGGCTCTTTCTCCAGCTACATTTGCGGACAGTAACTGTGTTCACTGAGAGACATGTTGATGCCCCAGAAGTGGGTCCCTTATGCCCAAAGAGCCTATAAAACTTTGTTTCTTGGGAGTTCCCTGGTGGTGTAGTGACTTAAAAGCTTCAGCGCTGGTGCTGTCAACGCTATATCCTGGGTTCATTTCCCAGCCAGGGAATGACCCACATACAAAAAACAAAACAAAACAAAACAAAACAAAACAAGAAAAGATTGTTTCTTTCTTGGGTCCATTGTAGAGTTGGCTTTCAGATGTAATTTTATCTGTTTTCCTGTTGCTGTGCAATGCCAGAATTATGAGTTTTCTCAGAAAGGCTGTCACAAAATTAAAGTTCTAACTAGGATATTATATTTTTAAATATTATGCCCAATTCTGGCAAAAAGGTGGCTTTCTTTCTGGAATCCTGGAGTGCAGTCTGGAGACCAAAGCCTGCAACAAATTGAGAACCTAGGTGACAGATGTTTCCCACACACCATTCTTTCTCATTTTTGGGTCTGATCATCACCCTTGCCATCTCCAGGTCAAAATGTGAAATACCTGACTACCTTCATTCTTCATGTTTTATCATTCAATATTAGAGGAAATCCAACACAATGGTGCCAAGTTTAACCCTGGAAAGAACATTCACTGTACTTGCTTGGAGCTGGGATCAGCCCTAAACCAAGAAATTATGTTGGAAACTTGGAAATTCTTTTGCCTAGGGAATAGGGTCACAGTATATTGAATCTTCACTCCTTTGTTAGCCAGGTGAGTATTGGGAAGAATGTGGGTGGGCTAAATAATTTTTATTGTTAAATTTATTGAGGTAAAGTTGGTTAGTAAATCTTACAAAGGTTTCAGGTGTATAATTTTATAATACATAATCTATGATTTGCATTAAGTGTTCACTACTTAGAGTCAGTTCTCTTTCCATCACCATATATTTTATGCCCTCACCACTTCCTCCCTTATCCTCAGGTAACTGTTAAACTATTCACTGTGTCATAAGTTTCAGTTTCTTTGTTGCTTTCAGTTTTATATTACACATATGAGTAAAGTCAAAGGATGCTTGTTATTTTTCTGTTTGACTTACTTTGTATGATGATCTCAAGGTCCATTCAAGTTATCACAAATTATGGTATATCATCTTTTTATATGTCTGAATAATACTTTATTGTGTATATCTACCACAAGAATGTTATCCAATCATCAATCAAAAATCACTTTGATTATTTCTATCATTTGGCCACCACAAACATTGGTGCAGGTAACTTTATGATACATATATCTTTGTGGACTCAGGTTTTCAAATTTGGGAAATGGATATCTAGAAGAGAAATTTCTGGGTTATATAGTGACTCTATTCTTAATTTTTGAGAAAGTTCCATACTGTTTTCCATAGCAGTTATGCCAATTTGCATGATCTCCATCAATGTATGAGAGTTTTTCTCCACAGCCTCTCCAACACTACTTATTTCTTGTTTTGTTGAGAATAACCATTTAAACAGGTGTGAAGTGGTATCTCATTGTGGTTTTGATTTGCATTGCCCTAGAAGCTAGTGAACGTGCACACTTTTTCACATATTTGTTTGCTGTTTGTACGTATTCATGGGAGAAGTGTCTGTTCAGTTATTTTGCAATTTTTTAATTGGATTGCTTGGTTATTTGTTGTTGAGTTTCATTAGTTCTTTACATATTATAGATATTAGCACTTTAACAAACACATTGTTTTCAAATATTTTCTCATTTATTTGGTTGCCTTTATTTCTGGTGCTTTCTTTTGCTGTGTATAACCGAGATTACGGTATCTATTAATACTTATTTTTATCTTGAAAATTTGAGATTCCATATTCTAAAAGGAAATTGTTACTTACATTTTGACCTTTCTAAATCTAATTTCTCTTTCCATAATGAGAATAATTAAGGCAGCCCCAGAATCTGAATCCCAGCAGGATCCTCTATCTGTATGAACATATTTGGACAAGGACTATATGTAGAAATAGTTCTATCATCTGCTGTCAGTATTCACCCTCTACTCTCTTTCTCTATTCTCTCATCCCTCCCACTTCATTCTCACACACATGCACAAGCCAGTTTTTCAGGGACAAAGAAAGACACAGGGATCTTATAATCTCGAAGAACATCTAATGTTTTAGAATCTTTGCAGGGTTTTCACAAGCATTATCTCATTTGAACCTCATAATATCAGTGTGAGGAATTTTTCAAAGCACTGATGCCTTTATCTGCCATATTATGTACCAAGCAATATATTTGAATATGTGGAAAGAGTAGAATTGTGTGTCGATCATCCCACTTCTTGTCTCATTTTCTTTTATACTAAAATGCTCATAAATACTTGTAATTCATGAACCATGATTGCAGTAGTGGTACAATACAGTAAGAACACCAGGAGAAAAAGTTATATTATATGACATATTATAAGAGAAGTAGCAGAAAAGCAGAATTATTCATGTATAAGAAATAATAGTTGCAGAAGTAGTAAAAGTAATTACATCTTACAAATTAGCAGCAGTATGAGGAGTAACAGCATCAAATTAGCATCAGTGACATAAAAAGTAGTGTTGTGCTAAATGTATTTACCTAAATGACCTCCAGAGAGGTACAGAAATTACTTGAGAAGTACTCTGCTGGTCATACCTGTAATATGCATGCTAACCATTATGTTGTATAACCAAGTACAAGAATAGTGACAGTGACAATTAAAGACACAGAAGTTCATTGGCATTTCCATGGACCTGGTACTTCATAGGCACTATTCCAAATTATGTCATGATTCCACAATGTATGGATCATTATCCCATTTTCCAGACAAGGGCAGCTCAGCTCAGTAAAGTAACTCAACCAAAACCAAGCTCTTAATATGTGATAGTGTTAGTATTTGAATTTAAGCAAGAACAATCTTCAAGTATTGCAACCCAAATAATTTGAAATCAACATTTGTGAAACAAAAACACATGACATGGATAAACAGAAATATGCCAGTGGCAGAATATTAATTCACTGCACAAATTATGTAAGAGATAAAGGTAGACAAACTACATCACAATATGTAAGACTTAAATTCTGTACTTACTCAGGTGAATATAATTTATATATGTCTAATTATATGCCATGAAAACAGAAAACATGCAAACACGCTCAAGTGTTCACGTAGCAGTCTTTTCAAGTTGGCCTTCTATTAGGCCAGATGTAAAGCCTCACTAGATTATCAACTAAGTAGAAATGCTACAGAAAGCATTTGGACAACTCCTAAATTAAAAAAAAAACATATTAGAAAGTAAAATCAATCATAAAACCTTTTTGTAAAAAAATATAAGAAATTTCCAATTAACAATAATTAAAGAATTAATCTGAATCTCAATGTTGAAAGTGTAAAATATATAAACATAACACTGGACACATGATACCAGAATCCACAGAATTAGTTTGTTAAAGCATTCAAAATAATTTTTTCTGTGCCATTAATTCTTTTATTTTGTGGTTGGTTTCCTGGTTGGGATTCCAACCCAGGCTGTGGAGGTGAGAGTGACAAATCCTAACCACTGCATAACCCAACCCACCATATATTCTTACAGTGATTAGCAATCATAAATAAAAATGCATCAATTAATTATTAAACCCCCTAAAAACTACAAAATAAAAATAAATAAATTTAAGGGACACATAACCAAAAAATTAATATAATGTGGGAGAAATCTTTTATGTGGAATCATAAAAAAAGAAACACAAAAAGCAAAATTACTAAATTCAAGTGTTGTATTTAAATATCAAGGACCAAAAAAATATAAAAACAATGAAGTATTAATACTAGAGAATAATAAGAAAAATATTACTACAATATGTGGAAAGTAAAAGTAGGTAAAAGCAATCTTTTCTGAACTATATGCAAATAAAAAAAATCTAGAAAAGAACACGTGTCACCTAAATTGACCCAAAAAGAATAGAAACATTCTAAATGGACCTGTTAATAAGAAACAAATGGAGTATTCAGAGAACTTACTGCCTTCCTGCAGAAATGAATTTAGCCCTGTAATTTTAACAACAAATTTCTAACAATTTGAGAAAGAGATTCTTGAATAATATTGAAAGCTTCTGATCAGAAAAAGGAGGTAGAAGGAAAAGAATTTTTAATCATTTTGTAAAGCAGGCTAAACATCAAATTCAAACCCAAGCAAAGGGCAACAGAAAATCTATGGACAAAACACACCTAAAATTATTATATTTAATTTATATTAGCAAACATAATCCCAAAAATTCTCCATTTACATGAGATGAAGAAAAATATTTATATTATCTTTGCTAGAAAATATAAAGAAAAGAAAAGAAAAGCTGTTTGATAAAATTGAAAATCCATTCATGATTTATAATGCTTAATAAAATAAAGTGAACAAGAGTAAATTTTTATTTTATTTATGGTCTTTAATTTAAGACCCCTCTGAAACTGGATATGGGATCTCCTCCAGAGTAAAATGCCATGTGTTCTGTGAGATTTGCAGTGGAAACAAGTGTTATAAGCCTTGACTTGTGTCTTTGCCATCTTGCTGAGCCCAGTACACGTGTGGTGTGGTGCTTAGACTTGTAGCATCTAAAAATAGAGAAAACTAATTGTATCTCATCAGTACACTAAAAAAAGTTTTAAAATTAGTAACAAGAAAATAGTTGTTATTATGATGAAGACTAAAAAAGAGATAACAATATAAAATTTTGAAAGACCCTCATGGTGACTGCTAATACTTGAGAGAAATATTTTAGCTGCGGATGTCTCTCCTGACATGCGAGTTGTCCCAGCCTCACATTATGCTTCCAGCCCAGGGTTCCAGTGTGAGAAATGAAGTCCCCACAACATTGGGCTGTAAAAACCAGTGGAGATGGGTCTACTTCCACAAACATTATTTGACTTTCATATTTTACCTAGTGATTACTCTATGTATAATCAGTACATGTTCTGTAAGCATCACTGAAGCTTTGGACCAGATTTTTATTCAGTATTACACTTAAACATGCATAAGCCTGCATTATTCCAGGTACTCTATAATCACTATAACTCACGGGGATGGTTCTGTGGTGTCTATCATGTATTACTTCTACTCACTAATGTGACTCCAATTGTTCAAAGTATTCCTTAGCTGCTCCGAGTCCTGGAGACTTGTAGTCCTAATTGTTCCACTTCTGTTTACTGGGGTTTCTCTGTGTCATCCTATGTGTCTCACTCAAGTGGTTCTGTATCATCCCATGTGTTTCCCTGCCTGTCACTGGGGTCTCTTCACATGGTTTCAGGTTCCAAACTATTATTTAATTGAGTAGTTCCTGGTATTTTCAGCTGTTCTATTGTATCTCACCATGGTGTCTTGGTGTCATTTCAGGTGTCCTACTACTGTTCACTCTGGTGGCTCCTTCTTATTCTAGGTATCACACTGCAGCTAATGGAATGACTCTGCATTACTAAAGGTGTTTCACTGCCTCCCTGATGGCTTTGTGAGGTATCACATGTCTGAAGGCCACTCTCTTTGGTGCTTTGTGTGGTCCCATTTGTCTCACTGATCCTTTTTTGCGTGGCTCCGAGTCATTCTAGTTGTCTCAATGTACCTCACGATAGTGGCACTGTTTCATCCCATGTGCTCTGGTGTCAATTATGTAGCAGTTTTCTGTGAAACTTAGTGTTTCATTGTTGCAACCTGAAGGTCTCTACAACATCTCAGGTGCCCCACTGAAGTTAACAGCAGTTGTCTCATATCATATTAAGTTGTTCACTGCCATTCACGGGTGTGACTCAGCTTTGTTTGAATTGTCCGACTGTCATTTACTGGGGTGACTCCACGTTGCGTCAGTTGTAGCATTGCTGCTCATTCATGTGGCTCTGCAGCATCTCACATGTCCAACTACTTTTCACAAAGGTGGATTCTCATCATTTCCAGTTATTACTGTGGCTTACAAGGGTGACTTCGTGTCATTCCATATATTTATTTTTGCTGCATGGTGTGGCCTTGTATCATCAGAAGTGTTCCATGGCCACTCCCTGAAGTGGTCTGCTCCTTCCCAGGTGTCTCACTGCTGCTGACAAAGGTATCTATGTAGTGTTCCAGATTCATCACTGCTGCTCATTGATGTAAATTTTGTCTCCAAAGTGTCTCACTGTTGCTTCATCATGTGGCTCTGCTTTGTCTCATGTGTTTCAATTCCAATCACTTTGGTAGCCCTGATAAATCAAGGTATGCAGTTGCTGCTTAATAAAGTGGCTTTGTGTCATTCCAGTAGTCTTACTTCACTATATTTGGGTTTATAGGCCTCATTCCATATGTGTCATTGCCGCTCACTAGTGTGGTTTTGCATCATCATGTATGTATCACTGCCACTCACTGGAGTAGCACATCATGGTCCCAGGTCTTACAAAGCCACTCAATGTGATGGTTCCATGTTGCCTCAAGTGCCCTCCTATTGCATCTCCTGGTGCTAGCTTCCCATGTTTTCAAGTATCACATTGCTCTCCATTGGGCTGTTCTTGCATTAAACGATGTTCCCAACTGCCTCTTACTGTGGTAGGTCCATGTGATCTGTACATCCATAAAGCTGTTATCTTGAGTGGGTTTGAATTATTTCATTTGTGTTATTGCTGCTTACTTGAGTGTTTCTGTTTCTCCTTCTGAATCCAAATATTTCTCATCAGGGTGGCACCACTTCATCCCAGGTTTTTCACTGCCACTTGTCCAATGGCTTTGTGTCACTTCAGGTGTTTCAATTATGCTTACTGAAGTGGATTTGTGCCATGTAATATGTCCATCTGGTACATACAAGGGTGGCTTCACATCGTCACAGGTGTCCCACTGTAAATTATTAGAATCACTTTGTTTCTTCCCAGGTGCCCAAGTGTTGCTTTTTTGGGTGGCTTCATATTATCTCAGGTGTACTACTACCACTTCCTTGGTGGGCTCCTGTTCACATTAAGTGACCCACTTTCACTCATTAAGAGGTGGATTTGTGTCATTCCAGGTGTTCCACAGCCACTCTATGGTGTAGCTCTGTATTGTTGCATGTGTTTCAATCCCATCCTTGGATGTAGCTGCATGTCATTTCAAGTGTCTAGTGACCTCTCACTTGAGTTGACCTGCATGATTTCAGGTGTCCCACTGCCACTCACTGCCATAGCTCTGATATCTGCCAAGAAAATGAACATCCCCAGACTCCATTGCTTAAGTACTTCATGTATCAGTTTTACCTTTTTCCTAAGCCATGGGAACTCATGTCCATCATGTAACCACCCCCATTGACAAGGGATTTTGTGCCTGCTTCCTAGGACAATGCTTTATAAAGCCTAAATTCTTAAACCCTGTGGGCACTGAAAGGGGCCAGCCAACAGAGCTGGAGAACCTGGTTTCTGACTTGAGGGAATGCAGAGTTCAGAAATATCTCCCAAGTTCTAAACAAAGGTGTATTTTTATGTAAATGTTGCTTCTTCTGAAATGTTGACCATTGACCTTAGAACCCATCAGAAAATTTTTGACATGATTGAGAGTCCACCAGTCACACACCCAAGATGGAGAGAATCCAGAAACTGCCAGCTTCTACCCATTACACCTGGAAGTGGCAGACCATAGAAACCACTCTGACCCCAACTCCACTGCATGAAACTTGGTGTGAACCAAGAAACATATCTATCTAGGTACCAAGTTTACAGGGTTCAATCAGAATTCAGCTTGCTAGAGTGGCATAGCAACATTCTCCCAAATTAGATGTTTACCTCTCAGAATATGCTCAGTCTCTTCTGGACCCTGTCAGTCACTGATGTGATCTGAGCTGGAGACTTTTCCTCCCAGGAAAGCTTTGGGGGTCTCTGAGGGTGTCTCAGTTCTTTCCAATCTCTAGATCAACCTGTATTCCCTGAAGACCTTGGGGTGCTCAAGATCTCAACTATTAGAAAAAAATGGGGCCTGCAAAAGAGTGTTATCCAGCTAGAAGCTGCCCTAGGAAACTACATCAGTCTCAAAAATGAATACCCCTGACCCCCATGAATGATGGTATACTCTGAATCAATATGGTACCTGCAATTCTTCCCAACATAGGTGCCTTTTTTCCACAGGAGATCTGCAGTATCTGCATCTGCAGCTCTGTGTGTGTAGTGAGACTGTCTAACACTCTTCCAGTACTGCTGGGCTGTGTGTGGTGCCATGTAAGAAGCACACTTTGCTGTGCACAGTGCCACAAGCTCAGACCTGTGACTCCCACCACACACATAAAAAAAATCAGAGCCCAACCATGCAACCCTGCCTGGACAAGAAGCCACAACCAAACACAACTCAGATGATCTCCGGGGAAGAAGTCAGGCAACACAAATACCATGCCTAGGACCACCAGACTCTTGAGGCTGTTGAGTGTATCCCCTTAATGTTTCCTTCTGGGGGATTTCTACAAGCAGAGTCTAACCCAAGACACCTCTCCTACTAGCTTCCAAATTTACAGGGTTCAATCAGGATGAAGCTGGCCACATTTCTACATTAGATATTTGCATCTTAGAATGTGGTCTGTCCTCTATGGTCTCTGTGGATCCTCTGACATTCTCTGAGGGCATGGTAGAGATCTGGCCCCACAGGGAAGCATTAGGGTGCTCTAGGTGTATCTCAGCATTTTCCAACTTCTTGACCAACATGCATTCGCTGAGGACCATGGGGTGATGAATGCCTCAGCTATTAGCAAACAAGGGGGTGAGTTATGGTGTACCCAGCAAGAGCTTGGCTGAGTTCTCCTTTTCACCAGGCCTTGAAAACTACATCAGCCTCAGGGATGTGTAGCCCTGACCCCATTGAATGAGAGTAATGTCTTCATCAAGATGAAACCTTCAAACCTTCCCAGCATGGGTGTCCTCTTTTCCAGGAGGTGGCCAGTATCTGGCTCTGCAGCAGTGGGTATGCAGTGAGACTGACTAATATTCCCCCAGTAATTTAGGCTTAGTTTGGCAGCATGGAGAGGAACCCTGTGTTGGGAAGAGCACCACAAGTTCAGACAAGTGACTTCCCACAACACATATAAAAACTCAGTACCCAGGAGTGTATGCCAGCCAACCTTTGTGATATACCAGGAGCAAGGCAGGGGCAAGAAGCTATAGCACCGCACAGCTCAGCTATTCTCCAGACCTGAAGCTGGTGGCTCCAATCTGCTGCCATGAGCACCAGGATCTTGAGGTTGATTGAGATCTCCACCCAAATTTTAGTAATGAGGGTTTGCACAAGCAGGCCTGAAGAGTGACATGGCTGTGCCAATACCTCCCAGAGTAAACAGAGAATTCTCAGAAAAATAATTGAGGAGGATAAGCGGAGGCCTGTCTGAAACATCAGTGATGCCTCATGGATGCCTCCATGAGGGGTCCACCTTCGGAGCCCCATTAATGTGAAACCTGATAGCCTCCATGTGTTCTCCAAAGGCCCCATGGTAGAAATTAAAACCCTCCCGCTGATTCTAAGTTCAGGCCATTTCTAGCTTAAGGTGGAATTATAGAAAGAATCCAAAACAGCCTTAATGTGACAGAACATAGAGATTTCTAGCACAACTTTGACTGAGTAGCCCAGACATCTCAGTTTGACCAAGAACCTACTAGCTACAGACTCAAAATGGGTAGCAGGAAGAGACTGACAGCTTCTATACCAAACACCTGGAAGTGGCAGATAATAAGCATCACCTTACATGCCATCTGCACCCTAAGGGACTTGGTGTGGACAAAAAAAAAAAAAAAAACCTCTCAATGTAGCTGCCAAGGTTACAGGTTCAATCAGAAAGATGCTGATTATGGTAGCCTGGCCACTTTCTGTCCAACTTAGATGTCAACTTCTCAAGATGTGGTCAGTCCCCTGCTGCCTGTGGGCCCCTGACATTCTCTGAGGGCACAGTGGGGTTTTGACCTCACAGGAATGCATAGAAGGTCTCTAAGTGTACTGAGGTCTTTCCAACACCTAGATTAACCTGCAGTCCCTGAGAACCTTGAGGTATGGGAGCCCTCAGAAATAAGTGGATAAGGGGGCCATCGGTGCTGGGTCATGGTGTACCCAGCAAGATCTTGGCTCAGTCCTGCGTCCATCAGAGCCTGAAAAATACATCGGTCTCAAGGATGAGTAGTCCTGACCCATGTGAAGGACAGTATGCTCTGGGACCAGATAAAAATTCCAACCCTTCCCAGCATCATTTCCCTGTTTTATAGCAGGCCTACAGCATCCTGTTTTGTAGAAATGGCCTGCAGTGAGACTGACCAATTTCCACTGGTACTGCTGGGCCTTGGAGACATGTGAGAGGCACTTCAGATTAACAAAGCACTGCAAGCTCAGAGTTGTGACACCACCACACACGTAAAAACTCAGAGCCTGAGGGTACACCCCAGCCTGCCTTTGGGATACGCCTTGTCGAGAGCTTAGCACGAAAGAAAGAGGCCATGACAAAGCACAGCTGAGCTGATCTCCAGACCAGAAGGCAAGCAGATCCAATGCCCTGCCCATGAACACCAAGCTTTTGATATCCTTAGATGTCTTCAGCCATTCTTCCCTTATCAGTGTTTTATTCAAGCATACCTGAAGAGGGGCATGGGTCTCACACAACCTCCCAGATAATTTAGAGAATTTTCAAACAGAGGATGAAGGTGGGACAGGAGTGAATTCTGTTATAACTACCCTCCTCCCTGTGGTGTTACAGAATCCAAACTTGGGCTCCAGGTTATTGCCCAGGGAATTAATGACAAGATGCCATAGTAAAAAGAAGGCCACGGGGTGCAGGTAGAGTGTAAATCAACCTCACTAGTCCCAAGCGCACATTGTGAGAAACAAAGTTTCTAATTGCACCTCTTTTAAGTCTATGAATAGAGCAGTATGAACCATCAGTGATGTTTCTTGGATGCATCCTGGAGGGGTCTCACATTCAAAAGCCAAGTAAGGTGAGAACTGACAGCTTTTATCTGTTCTTTAAAGCCCCCATGGCAGAAATTAAACCCCTCCTACTGATCCTAGGTTCAGATCATTTCTAGCTTCAATTGGGATTGGAAAGGTCATCCAGGACAACTCCAAAGTGAATGAACATAAAAGTCTCTGGCATACAGCTCATATGTGCATCACAGAGACCAGCGTTAGAGGTACATCCCATTAGTCACAAATGCAAAGTGGAAAGCAGGCAGAGTGGGGACTTCCACCTACAACAATCTGGGCCATGGGCACCAACTTACATGCCAACGGCATCCCATGGAACTTGGTGTGAACTGAGACATAGCTCGATCTAGCTTTCAAGGTTGCAGGGTTCAATCAGCATGGAGCTGGCCATTGTGGCTTGATCACATACTTTCCACATTAAATCATAGCTACTGTGATCAGTCTTCTGTGGTTTCTGTGTGTCCCTTGACATTCTCTGAGTGCATAGTAAGGACTTGACCTCACAGAAAAGATCGGGGGGGTGGGGAGTTTTAGATGTATCTCAGGGCTTTGCAACACATAGATGAACCTGCAGACTACAAGGATTCTGGGTAATTTGACCTCAGCTATTAACAAACAACAGGTCCCACCGAGTTGGGTTATGGTGTACATATCAAGAACTTGGCTCAGTTCTGCCTTTCAGCATGCGTTGGAATGTATATCAAACTAATGGATTGTAGACCTGACCCCTTTGAATGACAGCATCCTCTGGGTATGTATTAAACTCCAACCCTTACCAATAATGGTGCTCTGTTTTTTTTTTCTGGAGGCCTTCAGCATCTGGGTCTGTAGCAATAAATCTGTAGTGAGACTGGTCAGGGCTTTTCCAGTACTGTTTATCTTAGTTTAGTGGCATGTGAGAGGTACTCTGAGTTTGCTAAGTACCACAAGCTCACACCAGTGACTCCCCACCACACACATAAGAACAGAGAACAAAGAATCTTCCTCAACCAATCTTTGGGATATAGTGGAAGAGCTCATTCCTAGGTGAGAGACCTTGACAACACAGCTCAGCTGATCTTCAGGCCTAAATCCACGCAACCCCAATCTCCTGCACATGACCACAAGGTTCTTGAGTCTTTTGGAAGACTCTAGCTTTTATTTTTTCATGGGCAGTTTGTGCAAGCAAACCCTAAGAAAGGCATGCCTGTAGCACCACTTCCCATTGTATACAGAAAATTCTCAGAGGAAAACGTTCAACATTTAGAAGTTTCTATTATGAATACCCACTTCCCTCTGATGTTACAGAATCCAACGTCAGTCTCCAGGCCTGTGTCCAGGTACCAAAGGACCAGGGGGAGGTCATAGTCAGGAGAAAGTCAACTAGGGGTAGACCCAGGGTAGCGTCACACCATTCAGTTCCCAGTGCACACAATAAAGAGTTCTCAAGTACACCACATTCAGGAGGGTATTTGGAGACCTGTCAGAATCATCAGTGATGTCTCATGGTTGGTTCCTAGGGTAGCTGCACTCTCTGAGCCCTGATAAGGTGGGACCTGACAGTGTTCATCTGTTATCCAAATGTCCCTTGGCAGAAATGAAAGTCTTTCTACTCATAACAGGTTCAAGCCATTTCTAGCTTCAGTTGGGATTGGAGAGAACATTCAGCACACCCTCCACATGTCTAGATATTGAGATTTCCAGCATACCACTGATATGACCAACATAGAGAACACATGCAGACCTACATGCCACCAGCTACAGATCCAAAATGGTAAGTAACAGGGAACTGACTGCTTCTACCCACAACACCTTGTTTTGAAAGACTGTAACCCAACTTCACCCCATGAAACATGGTATGGACAAAGACACTTCTTTATTTAGCTTTCCACATTCTTTACATTTTATATGTCAGCTTCTTGTGATGTAGCTGGTCCACTGTGGTCCCTGTGGTTCCCCTGACATTCTCCAATTCTTAGTGAAGACCTATTATCACAGGAAACTATTGGGAGTCTCTAACTGTACTTCAGGGCTTTTTAACCCCTAGATTAACCTGCAGTCTCTAAGGACTCTGGGGTGCTGGAGAGCTCAGATATTAGCGGGTAAGGGGACCTCATAGCTGTTTTTTATGGTATGCCCAGCAAGAACTTGGCTCAGCCCTGCCCTGCCCAGGCCCTGGAAACTACATCAGACTTAGGGATTAGTAGCTCTAAATCCTGTGAATGTCAGTATGATCCAGATCCAGAAGAAAATTCCAACCCTTCCCAGAATGGTTTTCCTGTCTTCCAGCAGAGCTGCAATAGCCAGATCTACAGCAGTGATCTGAACTGAGACTGGCCAATGCCCACCAGTACTGCTGTTCTTTGGTGGCATGTGAGAGGCTTCCTGAGATTACCAGAGTGTTGAAAGCTCAGAACAGTGACTCCCCATCACACACATCAGAACTCAGAGCCCAAGAGAGTCCCAAGCCTGTCTTTAGGATACACCACAACCAGAGCTTAGCCCAAAACAAGAGACCATAACAGCACAACTCAGCGAATCTCCTGGCCTGAAGCCAGTCAGCCCCATTCCCCTGCTCATAACCATCAAATTCTTGAGTATGTTGGGGATCTACAGTCATTATTTCCTCATGTGAGGTTTGTAAAATCACACCCAAAAAGAAGCATGACTGGCACGACCTCCCAAATTATATAGAGAATTCTCAAAGAGTGGAAGAATGTGGAAATTTGAGGGCTTCCCTTATAAATACCCACCTCCCTCTGCAGTTACAGAATCAAGGCTTGGGCTTCAGGCCAGTTTGCAGGAATTGAAGCACAAGTGGTAGGCCATGGTAAGGAGGGAGGTCACTGAGGGCAGGCACACGGTAGCTCCACTCAATCCAGCCCACAGCACACATGAGAAAGAGAGTTCCCAAATACAGTACATTTAGGAATGTATGCATAGACCTATCTAAGTAATCAATGATGTCTAATGGCTGTCTCCTGAAGGGGTCCCACCCTCAGAGCCCTGATAATTTTGAACCTTATAGCTTCTACCTATTTTGCAATGCCAGGAGTTAAATCCTTTCCCCTCATCTTAGATTCAGGCCATTTCTAGCTTTGGTTATGATGTCAGAGGATATCCAGCACTCCCGAACTCTGACCAGACATACATAGGTATTCATGGCATAATGCTGACAAGACTGACATAGAAACCACAGGTAGATACCCATCCTGACCAGCACTGGGACCCTGACAGACTTCAAAACTGACCAGCACAGAGATCCATAGCAGAACCCCAACCTGAACAGCACAGAGACCCAAAGTTGGGTACCTAAGTGTGAAATATGGAGACTCCATGAAGACCCCAAACCTCATCAACATAGAGACTTCAGGCAATGTCCAACCTCAGCAGCACAGAGAACCCAAGTGAACCCCAAACCTCAGATGGTACAAACACCCTGGACAGAACACAAAAGTGACTAACCCAGATACCCAAAGCAGATTTCCAACCTCATGACCACAGAGACCTTATGTAGATTGCCAACTTGACCAGCACAAACACCAGCAGCAAACACCCAATCTAAACACAACAGAGAACCCCAGGTGGACAACAAAATAAATTGGCACATAATACCCCATAAGACCTCAACCTAACCAGTTCAGAGACCCCTCACAAAACCCCCAACTTGTCTAACACAGAGACCTCTGGCTGTTTCCAGTATGACCAGGGCAGAGACACCCCACTGACCTCAAACTTTACCAACACAGATAACTATGGCAGAAACTCAACTTAACAAGAACAGGGATGCATGCTGACCTGGAACCTGGTAGGAAAAGGGATCCCCACCAGACACCCAAAACGAATAGCATAGTACCCAGCAGTCCATTATCCTGAACACCAGAGTGATCTCAAGAATCCTAAAACAGACCAGCACAGATACCCAAAGCAGACCCATGACCTTATCTGGCACATAGTTCTCAATCACATCACCATCCTAAGAAGCACAGGGAACACAGACAGAATGCCTAAATGACAAGCATACAGACTCCTAGCATACCCTGAACCTGGCCATCACAGAGAGACCCAGCAGACCCCAAACGTGATCATCACCGGCAGCCCGAGTGGAACTCAAAATTTACCAGGAAAGAGCTCCCATTTCAGACTCTGAAGTGACCAGAACAGAGACACCAGGAACAGCAACCACAAGAGAGACCCTAGCAGACCCCAACCCAGAGCAGAACAGACTCCAGGCTGATTTCAAATATGCCTGGGAAGAGAAATCCCCAGCAGAACCATAACCTTTCCTACACAAAGACCACAGAGTGACCCCAAACTTACCAGACCAGATACACCCACCGATGTCCAACTTGACCAACAAAGACATCATGCAGAAACTCAACATGACAAGCACAAGGACTGCTGCTGACCTGAAAAATGACAAGGATAGTAACTTCCAATAGACACCTAAGCTGACAAATAAAGTACCCAGCAGTCTCTTAACCTGAGCAGCTGAGATAACTTTGCAAATCTCCAAACAGACCAGCACTGATACCCAAAACAGACCTTCAGTGTAACCAGTTGCACTGACCTTAAGCATATCCTAATTCTGACCAGCAAAGAGAACTCTGACAGAACACACAAATTACTAGCACAGAGATTCCTGGCAGACCCACAACAAGATCACCACAGAGAGACCCAGCAGACCCAGTACCTGACCATCATATACAGCCCCATCAGAATCCCAACCTACTGAATTCTGAATGCAGAACTCCAATGTGACCAGAATAGATCCCAAGCCTACCTGAGACAAGTAGAAATTCTTCAGCAGACCCCAAACCTGACAAGGATATACCCCAGATCCATTTGAAGTGTGACATGGAACAGAGCTCCCTAGCAGACTCCTAATCTTACCAGCAAGATATCACCAGGACCATCCCTATGGCACCTGAAATGTACCCAGAAGTTCCCAACTTGAGTAGCACGAATACTGGCCAGAACATCAGCCTGACCAGCACAGAATCTCTAGGAAGACAACCAATCTGACCAGCACAGAGACTTTTGGCACACCTCCCATCTGACCAGCATAGAGACCACCAGAAGACCCCCTGAGATGAATAGCATAGACTCTCAGCAGATCCCCAAACATACAAGCACAGAAAACCCCCAACAAAAGCAAAACCTGATGAGTACAGAGATCCCAGTGACTCTGTAACATGACCAGAACAGAGACACCAGGCTGACACTCTGCATGACAAGCATAGAGACCCCAGCAGACATGAATCCTGACGAGCAAAGTGACCCCCAGAAGACCACCAACCTGGTAGGCACAGTACTACATCAATCTTTTCACCTGACCAGCAGAGATATCAAAATATACCCCAACATTATCAGCAGAGAATCCCCAGGCATACAGCTGGGTTCTTACTACTGGTCTTCTGGGTTCTTGGGTTCTCTGTTCCAGTCGCATTGAAGGTCAGCATTGTGGGCTCTGTTCTGGTCAGGTTGAGAATTTCCTCGGGCTGTCTGTGATTTTCAGGTTGGTGGACATTTGTTGGTTGTTTATAGGTCCTCTGTGTTAGTCTGAGAATGTGCTGGATATCTTTAGGCCTGGTTTCGGACGTTGTGTGTCTTCCTGAGGTACCTGTGTGGAATGCGTGTAATCTGCATGGAGTTAATCTTGGGGATGGCTGGGATCTTTCTGCTGAGTGCAGGTGGGCTTAGAGTCCCACTTCTGGTCACTCTGGTGGTCTGCAATGGGGGCTTTGTTCTGCTTAGATTATGGGTCTGTTTGGGCTCTATGATTGTCCTGGTGAGACTCACCTTGACCTCTCCTTTATTGTCATGTTAGGGGACAACCAGGAGTCCATATGCTGGTCAATTCATAATACTATCAGGGTTCTCTGTGTTGCTTATGGTGTAGATGTTCTGGGTATCATTTTTCCTGGTCATTTTGGGCTTTCGTTCAGGGTATCCATGCTGCTCTTTTTAGAGATACGTATAGGTCTCTCTGCTTGACATGTTAACAGACTGGCGGATTCTGTGTTCATCAGGTTGGGTGTCTTTCTTTGTCAGGTTTTTGTTCTGAAGGGGTTTATATTCCTCTCATGTCGAGTTTCGGCCTGATGTAGAGTTTGAGTTCCATGTGTCATCTCACTTCTAGTCAGTTTGTGAACATTTGGCTGTCTATATGCTAAGCCAAGTGGGGTTTTTCTAGACATCTCTGACCTACTATTTCATATCTTCTTAGGGTACTTTCTGGTCAGGTTATAAATCTGCTGGTTTTTATCTGGTGGTCTCGGGTGTACCTGAAGTCTCTACTTGTCACCTTGGAGGTCTGCATTTGGGACTCTTCCGGTTTAGTATGGGGTGTGCTGGAGCTTTCTGAGATGGTAACGTTGTGTTTTGGCCATAATTTTTTATGCTAATTTGGAAATTCTCTCAGTTCTCTGTGGTTGTTATGAAGAAGATGTGCAGTAGTTCTCTGTGGCTGATCAGGTTGGGTGTCTTCTTGTCTTCTTGGGCTATCTATTGCTGTTCTGTTTGGAGTATTGCTAGGGTCTCTCTAATCCTCAGCTTAATGGAGTACTGTGTACTGTACCTGTCTGGTTGAATGTCTCCTGTTGGTCCTTTTCCATGTCAAGTTTCATGTCTGCAGGTGTCCCTGTGTTGTCAAGTTGAGTTACTGACCTAGATGTTTGGTTTGAATAAATTTGGTTTAGAGGGTGGAGTCCACTCTCTGATTAGGTTCAGATCAGTCAGGGGTCTCTGTGCTGGGCAGCATGCACTTCTGCTCTGAGATTCTGTGATTGTCAAGTTGAGGTCTTCTGGGAGTGTCTGTGCTGATTTGCTTTGGGTCGTTCTGGGTATTACTGTTCAAGTCGTTCCATGTGTCTTCTGGTGGTCTTTGTGATGGTCTGGTTCGGGTTCTGTGTGGGGTATCCATGCCCAATCAGATTGGGGTTCTGCCTGTGTTCTCTGTGCTGCTGTATTTGGAAGTCTGCTGGTGTATTTGAGGTCGTCATGCATAGCATCTGCCTTCAGTCTGTCTGTTGATCATGATGATGTTATGACTGGGGACACTGTATTGGTGAAACAGTGATGTTTTTCTAATGGCTCTCATTATCAGTTTGGGAGAATAATGGGCTAACATGCCTATCAGTTAGGGGATCTTCCAGGATCTCTGTGCTTGTCATGTTGAGTGTTAGCCAGGGTATCTGTTGTTCAGGTTGAAGGGTGGCTGCTGATCTCTCTGCTAGTCAGATTTTAAATCTGCTGATGTTCTCTGAGCTGGTCCCATTGGGGGTCTGCATGGAGACTCTGTGCTATTCAGCTTGGGGGCTTTAAGAAGGTCTCTATCCTCATCAGGTTGAAGTTCTGCATAAAGTTTCTTTGCCGGTGTCTCTCTGTTGCTCGTGGATAAGCTTGGAGTTTGTCATTTGGTTACCATGGAGGTCTGCATTGGGGGCTTTGCCCTGTCAGGTTGTGGGTTGTTTGGGGAACTCTGTCACTGTCGTGTATGGGTAATAATTGAGCTGTCTGTTGTGATCAAGTTGGAGTACTGCCAGGAGTCTACACACACCAGTTCAGGATTCTGTCAGGGTTGTATGTTTTGGGTAGGATTCGGGTGTCCTGGCCATCTTTGTTCCTGGTCATTTTGGAGTTCTCTTTGGGGTATCTGTGCTGGTCAGTTCTCAGATTTTCCGTGGACTCGTTCCTGGTCATGTTACTGAACTGCTAGTTACTATGCTTGTCAGTTTAGGTGACTGGTATGGGTCTCCTTCCTCTTCATGTTCCAGGTCTGAAGGGATCCCTTTGATTTTCATGTTGCATTTCCTTCTGAGATCTCTTTGTTGGTCATGATTGAGGTCAGTGTGTGCTCTTAGTTTAGGTCAGCTTTTGGTCAGCCTCACATAACTCTTCTTGGTATTTTGGGGTTCTTCTCCAATCTCTGTTACTAATGCAACTTGCAATGAGCCAAGTGTTCTTCCTGGTCAGGTTTTGGGTTGGCTGGAGTCTCTCTGCTGGTCTCAGGTGTGCCTGAAATCTCTGGTCCTGTAACTGTGGAGGTCTGCAGTGAAGACTGTTTGCTGATCTAGTTGAAACTGTACTAGAGCTGTCTGTAATGGTCAGGTTTGGGGTCTACCAGGACTTTCTATGTTTATTATTTGGGAATTGTGTTCAAGTTCTCTGTGCTGGTTGGGGTGAAGATGTGCTAAGGATCTATATGCCAGGTCATGTTGGGGGTCTTTTGGTGGTACCTATGCTCTTGTGTTTCAAGATTTGGTAGGGTAAGCATGGTACACAGGGACATGGATTCGTTAGTAACGTACTTGTCAGTTTTGGTGTCTCCTGCTGGTTACTTTCTGGTCAGGTACCAAGCTTGCCAGGATCACTGTGCTTGCCATGTTGAATTTCTGCATTAGCGCTATATGTTGGTCAATTTTGGGCTAGGCATTTGGGTCTGTGTACTAGTCAGTTTCATATCAGTCAGGGGTCTCTGTGATCAGCAGCTTGCACATCTGACTGGAGATTCCTTGATTGTCACGTTGATGTCTTCTGGGCATTTCTTTGCTGAATCATTTGGGTTCCAACTTGGTATCACTGTTCTTGTGAGGTTGTGGGTGTGCTGGTGGCCTTTGCCTTGGTCAACCTGGGGGTCTGCATGGTGTCTCTGTGCCAAGTCAGGTTGGGGCTCTGCTGGGGTTCTCTGTGCTAGTGTATTTGGCAGTCTGCTGGTGTGTCTGTGGTGGTCACATTTACTGCCTTCCACAAGTCTCTTTATTGGTGATGTTGAATTATGCCTGGGGACAGTGGGCCTCTCACGTATGGGTCTCTTTACATGTTTCTGCTTGTCAGGATGGGGGACTGATGTGGTTCTGTGCCAATAAATTAGGGGATCTGCCTGGTTCTCTGTGTTTTTCACATTGATTGTCTGCCTGGGGTCTCCGTCCTATTTAGATGAAGGTTGTCTGGTGGTCTCGGGTTGGTAAGGCTTTGAATATGCTGCAGTTCTCTGTTCTGGTGAATTTTGGTGTCGGCTCTGTTTCCATGTGTTATTCAACTTAGCGGTCTTGTGGGGGTTTCTATGCTCATCAGTTTGGAGGCCTGAATGGGGTCTCTTTCTTGTTCAGATTGATTGTCTGCCTAAGGACTCCATGCTGGTCAGTTTAAAAGTTTGCTGAAAGTGTATTTCCAGGTCAGCTTTTAGATATGAACTTGACCATTTGCTTGTCATGTTGTTTTACTTACTGAGGTTCCTGTGCTGGTCACCTTAAATGTGTTTGGGGTGTCTTGGATTTGGTCAGGTTGCTGTCATTTTGTGGGGCTGTGATGGGCACGCTGGGATATCACAGGATGTCTTTTTACTCAGTAGCCTTTAAATTAAGCCTTGATTTTGTCCAGCTCATGTTTGGTCTGCTGAGTTCTTACTACTGGTCTTGTGGTTCTCTGGGTTCTCTGTTTCAGTTCCATTGGAGATAAGCATTGTGGGCTCTGTTCTGGTCAGGTTGGGAATTGCCTTGGGCTGCCTGTAATGGTCAGGTTGGGGGTCTTCCAGAATTCTCTATACTGGACATTTCGTGGTTGTTTTTTTTTTTTTTTATCTGTGTTGGTTAGGCTGAGAATGTGCTGGAAAACTCTGGGCCTGATTTCGGACATTGTGTGTCTTCTTGGGTACCTGTGAGGACTGCTTGTAATCTCCATGGGGTTTGTCCTGGGAATGGCTGGTGTCTTTCTGCTCAGCGCAGGTGGACTTATAATCCCTCTGCTTGTCAACTTGGTGGTCCACATGGGAGATATTTTTATGCTCAGGTTATGTGTCTGTTTGGGCTCTTTGTGATGATAATGGTGAGATTTCGCTTGACCTCTCTTTTATGGTCACATAAGGGGAAAACTACGAGTTTATATGCAGGTCATTTAATAGTATTGTCAGGGTTCTCTGTGTTGGTTAGGATGTGGATGTTCTGGGTATCATTGTTCCTGGTCATTTTGGCGTTTTGTTTGCGGTATCCATGCAGCTCTTTGTAGTGATATGTGTAGGTCTTTCTGCTCGACAGGTTAATAGACTGGTGAATCCTATGCATGTCAAGTTTGTTGTCTTTTGGGGTGTCTTTCTTTGCCAGGTTTTTGTTCTGAAAGGGCTTATGTGCTTGTCATATTGAGTTTCTACTTGATGTCTCTGTATTGGTAAAGTTTGATGCCCATGGGTCTTCTGGTTCTGGTCAGTTTGTGATCATTCGAGGGTCTGTGTGCTAAAGAAGGTGGGGTTCTTCTAGGGGACTCTGTTTCTACTGACATTTGGAATCTTCCCAAGGTTCTTTCTGGTCATGTTAGGGATCTGCTGGTTTCTTTCTGGTTGTTTGGGTGTGTCCAAAGTCTCTGTCCTTTTCACCTCAGAGGTCTGCATTTGGGCCTCTGTTTCGGTCTGGTATGGGTTGTGCTGGAGCTGTCTCAGATGGTCAGATTTGGGGTTTGCCATGAGTTTTTATGCTGCTCACTTGGGAATTCTGTCTGAGTTCTCTGTGCTTGTTAACTAGAAGATGTGCAGTATATCTTTGTGCCTGGTCAGTTTGGGTGTCGCCTTGGGGTATCTATCCTATTCTGTTTGGAGAATTGCTAGGGACGCTCTAATGTTTAGCTTAATGGACAGCTGGGTACTGTACATGTCTGATTGAATGCGTCCTGTGGGTCTTTTACCATGTCAGGTTTCAAGTCTGCAGGGGCCCCTGTGTTGTCAAGTTGAGTTTCTGCCTTAGGTGCTTGGTTTGGACTTGTTTAAGGTAGCGGGGGTGTCTGCCTTCTCTTCAGGTTCAGATCCATCAGGGGTCTCTGTGCTGGGCAGCTTGTTCTTCTGATCGGAGATTTAGTGATTGTCAAGTTGAGGTCTTCTTGGGGACTTCATGCTGATTTGTTTGGAGTCTTGTTGAGTATCACTGTTCAAGTCAGTCCGAGTATCCTCTGGTCATCTTTGTACCGGTCTAGGTGGGGGTCAGCATGGGGTCTCTGTGCCCAGTGAGATTGGGGTTCTGTGTGGGTTCTCTTTTCTGCTCTGTTTGGAAGTCTGCTGCTGTGTCTGAGGTAGTCATGCGTAGTGTCTGCCTCAGGTCTTTCTGTTAGTCATGTTGAAGTTGTGACTGGAGACACTGTACTGGTGAAACAGTGATGTCTTTTAATGGCTCTGCTATTCTGTTGGGGAGAATGACAGTCTAATGTGCATATCATTTAGTAGACCTGCCAGGGTCACTATCCTTGTCATGCTGTGTGTTGCTTGAGGTGTTTATACACTTAATTTTTAAGTTTGGCTGCTGGTCTCCTATTCAGGTTGTAAGTCTGCTGATGGTCACTTCTGGTGTCTTGTGGGAGTCTGTGCTATTCAGCTTAGGGGTCTTGTGGGGGTCTCTATTCTAATCAGGTTGAAGGTCTGCATAGTGTCCTCTTTCTGGTGAGGTTCGTTGTCTGCTTAAGGACTTCATTTTATTCAGGTTATGTGTTTGCTAGGATTCTGTTTCCATGTCAGCTTTTAGGCTACAGGTGACCATTTGCTTTTCAATTTTAACTTTTTTTTCTGCCTGAGTTCTTTTTAATGGTCAAAGTTGGATGTTTTTGGAAGGACATTAATGTTAATCACCTTGACATTTTCAGGGAGTCTCTGTCACAGTAACATTTAAATTCTACCTTGGATTGTCCTGGTTAGGTTTTTGGTCTGCTCGTGTCTTTCCACTGGTCTCATGTATGTGTGGGTTCTCTAGTTTAGTGATATTGTAGATCTGCTATGCGGGGTCTGTTCTGGACTGTGTGGGGAACTGCTCGAGCTGGCTGTGGTGGTCAGGTTGAAGGTTTCCAGGATTTTCTATACTGGTCATTTGGGCATTCTCTCAGTGTTCTCTGTGCTGGTTAGGATGAGGATGTGGGGTACATTTTGAGACGGATCAGGTTGGGGGCTTTGCTTGTCGCATCTGGGCTGGTCTGTTTAGAAATATGCTGAGGTCTCTCTGCTGGTGAGGATAACAGACTGCTCTGAACTCCATACTAGTCCAGTAGGGTTTCTTTAGGGGGTCTTTTCCTTGGTCAGGTTTTTGTTGTTAAGTGTTTTCTTTGCTTGTCATGTTTAACTTCTTTCTGATGTCTATTTGTTGGTAGAGCTTGCTGTCTTTGGGTGGTACTTGCTCTGGTCAGGTTGGGATTATTCGTGGGTCTCTGTGCTCTGCATGTTGGGGTTCTGCTAGGGTGTCTCTCTTTTCACTTACATTCAAAATCTGCATGGGATTTGTCCAAGTCAGGTTTGAAGGCTGCTGCTTTCTCTCTTCTGCTTTTGGGTAAATATGGGATACACCATTTGGCTACCATGGAAGTCTGCATTGAAGCCTTTGTTCTGATCTGATTGTGGGTCTACTAGGGCTTTCTGATTGTCATGCTCGCATTCTGCTTTAGCTGTCTGTTGTGGTCATGTTGGAGGACATTTTATTATGATCAGTTGAGGGTTCTTTCAGTGTTCTCTGTGTTGGTTAGGTTTGGGATGTTCTGAATAACTTTGTTCCTGGTCATTTTCTAGGTATGTTTGGGGTCTCTGCTTCTTGGTTTGGAGATTTTGCATTTGTCTTTTTCTGGTCTGTTTAGTGGACTTCTGAGCACTGTGATTGTGATGTTAAGTGACTGCATGGGATTACTTTCATGTTCATGCTTCAGGTCAGTTGGATTCCATGTGCTTGTTTTGTTTCATTTCTGCCTGACGTCTCTGTGTATTTCACTTTTTAGGTTAATGTGTGGTCTCTGTTCAGGCAAGGTTGGGTTCAATCATGATTGTCCATTATTGGTGTGTTGGGGTTCTTGTTGGGGTGCCTGTTTTTGGTCACATTTGTAATCTGCTGGTTTTCCTAGTCAGTTTTTATTTCTTCTGGAGTTTATCTGCTGGTGAAGGATGTGCCGGAAGTTTTTGTTTTTGACCAATGAGGTCTGACTTGAAGGCTTTGTTTCAGTATGGTTTGGGGTTTTCTAGACCTTTCTGTAATGGTCAGATTTAAAGTTTGACAGTAGTCTCTATGCTGGTTGTTTGGGAATTCTGTCTGATTTCTCTCTGCTTGTTTAGAGAAAAATGTGCTGGAGATTTTTGTCCTTGTTCAGGTTGGTGGTCTTCTTGGGGTATCTATTCTGTTCTGTTTGGAGATATGCTAGGGTCTCTCTGATGCTCAGGTTAATGGATTGCTGGGACCTGTACCTATCAGGTTGTGTGTATCTAGTGGGTTTTCTTTCTGTTCAGATTCTAAGTCTGCAGGTGTCATGGTGCTTGTCATGTTGAGTTTCAGCCTTAGGTCTCTGAGTTGGTCAACTTTGAGGTTGTTGGATGAGCCTGTGGTCTGGTCTGTGTCATATCAGTCAAGGGTCTCTGTGATGTGCAGTTTGCAGTTTTGCTAGAAGTTTTGTTGATTCTCAGGTTGAGATCTTCTAGGGGTTTCTGTGCCAATCAGTTTAAGGTCCTGCAAGGGATCACTGTTCTAGACAGATTGAGGGTATGCTGGTGGTCTTTGACCTGGTAAAGTTTGGGGTCAGTATGGTGTCTCTGTTCGCAGTCCATTTCGCGTGTACTTGGTTTTCTGTGCTGAAGAATTTGGAAATATCTGTGGTGGTCACACTTGGTGTCTGCCTTGTGTCTCTTTGTTGGTCATGTTGAAGTAATGCCCAGGGATACTGTGCTAGTCTAGTAGGGGTCTCTTTTAATCTTTCTGCTTGTCATGATAGGGAACTGAAGGGAGATTTGCCAGGGTCTCTGTACTTGTCATTTTGGTTGTCTGCTTGAGGTCCCTGCGCTTCTCAGCTTGACCTTTGCCTGGTGGTCTCTGTGCTGGTCAGTTTGGGTTCATTTGAGGGTCTCTCTGCTAAGCACGTTGGGGTACTATTGGGGTATCTCTGTTCTCATTCCATTTGGAATCTGCATAGGGTTAATTTTGGTCAGGTTTTGGGACTGCTGGTGTCTCTCTGATGGTCTTGGGTAGGCTTGCGGTTCCTATTCTGGTGTTTGGATGTTTGCATTGGGGGATTTGTCCTCGTCAGGTTATGGGTTTGTTGGGGCTCTCTGTGAGTGTCTTGCTTATGTTCTGCTTGAGCTCTCTGTTATGGTCATGTTTGGGGACTGCCAGGAGTTTTTATTCTGGTCATTTGGGGGTTCTGTCAGGTTTTTATTTGTTGGTTAAGATGAGTATGTTCCTGAGGTCTTTGTTTCAGGTCATATTAGTGTCTGCTTGGGGTATCTGTGCTGTCCAGCTTGAAGGTTTGCTGTAATCTTATTCCTAGTCAGGTTAATGGACAGGTGAATACTGTGCTTGTGTGGGTTGTGTTTCTTTTGGAGGTTACTTTCCTGGTCATGTTCCATGTCTGTAGTTATCTCAGTTGTTGTCATGTTGAGTTTCTGCCTAAGGATTCTGTGTTGATCAAGTTGGAAGTCAGTGGGATTTTCTTCTTTTTTCAGGCTAGAGTCAGTCTGTGGTCTCTGAGGTGGACAGGTTCGGGTTCATCTGAGGGTCTCTATTCCGTGACATTTGGAATCTGCCTAGAGTCTGTCCTGGTCATGTTTCAAGTTTCCTGGGATCTTTTTGCTTTTCTTGAGTGTGCTTGAAGACTTGGTTCTGGTCACGTTTGAATTCTGCATTAAACGTGTGTTCTGGTCAGGTTGGGGGTGTTCTGTCCATGTCTGTGATGGTCTGGTTCAAGGTCCGCAGGGTATCTCTTTGACGGTCAGGTTGAGATTTTGCAAAATTTATTTATACATGTTAATTAGAGGTTCTTTAAGGTTTCTCTTTGCTGGTTAGATTGGAAATGTGCCAAAGACTTTCGTGCCTTGTAAGGTTGAGAGTCTGCTTAGAATATCAGTACTGGTCTTTTTGGAGATTTACTGAGTTCTCTCTGCTGGTCAGATTAACTCCTGGGCACTGTACTAGTCAGGGTGGGTGTCCGGTGTGGTGTTTTTCTAGATCAGGATACTGGTGAGAGTGGGTTCCTTTTTAATTTTTCATATTGAGTTTCTACCTGAGGTCTCTGATTTGGTAAAGTTTGAGGTTGAACAGTGGACTCTGTTCTGGTCAGGTCAGGATAACTCAGGAGTTTCTCTGTGTGGCAGGTTGGGCTTCTGCTGGGATACATCTTTTTCAGTCACATTTGGAATCTGCTTGTGATTTGTCTTGGTCTGTTGTGGTGTTTGATGGTATCCTTCTGCTGGTCTCAGATGGGTCTGGGATCTCTGTTCTGGTCACATTAGAGGTCTGCATTCGAGGCTCTGTTCTGGGCAGGTTGGGCATCTGCTGGGGTCTTTGGGCTGCTAAGTTTTGAGGTCTTCCTGAGTTCTCTGTGCTTGCAATGTTGAAAGTCTACCTTCTCTGCCTGTGCTAGACCGGTTGAGTTCTCTGTGGTTGGTTATGTTGAGAGTTTTTCTGGGGTTTTTGTACTGGTCAGGTTATGGGTATTCCAGAGGTTTTATGTGCTGGTCATGGCAGGGATCCTCTGGTTTTCTGTTTGCCCAGTAATGATAATGTTTGCCTGGGGTCTCTGGGCTGATCAGGTTGGAGGTCTCATTTGATATTCTTGCTTCTCTGGTTGTGAGAATTCTGAGTACTCTTCTGGTCAGATTGGGGTTCTGTTGGTGATCTATTGCTGGTCAAGTTATACTTGGGTATTCTGTGCCCCTCAATTTGGGGCTCTGCTTGTGGTGTCTATGCAGGTCAAAATTGGTTTTTGTCTGGCAAGTCTGTGCTTATCAGGTTGGGGTTCTGCTGGGGACACTGTGCTTGTCTCAGTGCTCTCTGCCTTGGGAATATGTGCTGGTCTGCTTTGAGGTCTGCTGAAGGTCTATGTGTTGGTTAGTTTAGGGGTCTGTGAGAAGTCTCAGTGATGGTCAGGTTATAGTTTACACTGGGCTTTATGTGCCTGATTATTTTAAGTGTATGCCAGAGGTCTTTGTGCTGCTCAGGTTGGAAGTCAGCCTGGGTTCTCTGCTGTACAGTTTGGGGGTCAGCTAGGAGTCTGTGTGCTGGTCAGTTTAGATCTTTTCTGATCTTTTAGCAACAATGAAATGGTAGTAAGTTGGTCTGGTTCAGTGTCACCAGTTGTCTCTTTATGTTTCATGTTCCAGGTCTTCTGGTGTCTGTGTGATCATCACTTTGAATGTGTGCATTGATCTCTGTGCTGGTCAAATTTAGGGAGGCTAGAGGTCTTTGTTTACAGTGAGGTGTGGATTGACTAGTGGTCTGTGTTCTATTCAGGTTAGCGGTCATCTCATGGTCTCTTTGCTGATCAGATAGGGTTCTGCTTTGGGACTTTGTGCTGTTCAGGATAGGAGTCTTCTGGGAGTCCCTGTGCTCAGTGAGGTATTGGGACTGCCTTTGATCTCAGTCATAGTCATGTTTGGCCTGTGCTTCTGTCTCTATGATGGTCATAGGAATATCACACTACAGGTCAGAAGGACTCTGTTTTGTTCAGGTTCTATGTTTGCTGTGCATCTGT
The DNA here is from genome assembly GCA_004026885.1 of Lyroderma lyra. Classification (NCBI taxonomy): domain Eukaryota; kingdom Metazoa; phylum Chordata; class Mammalia; order Chiroptera; family Megadermatidae; genus Lyroderma; species Lyroderma lyra. The sequence continues at coordinate 93,010 of PVJL010005929.1, forward strand.
GTGCTATTCATTTTGGAGATCTGTCACATGTTGGTTTGCTGGTCCAGTTGGGGGTCCACTGGTGTTTCTGTGCTCGTCACGTTGTGTTTCTTGTGGAGATCTTTGTTCTGGTCAGATTGGTGGTCTGCCTGGAGTCTGTGTGGTCAGGATGAGGGTCAATCTGTCTTCTCAGTGCATGGTCATGTTAGAGTTCTGGTTGGGGTTTCTGTGTTGGTCAGTTTGGTTGTCTGTCTAGGGTCTCTGGCCTGGGGTGGCTTGGGGTTTGCTGGGGGTAGTGGTATTCTTATGCTTGGTGGGCATTCTGGAGTCTTTATGACATGTAAATTTGGGTCTTTCAAGGGTCTGTGTCCTCTGCAACGGGTCTCTGTTTCTAGTTCGGTTTGAGGTCAGCCTGAGGTCTCTGTGCTGGTGGATTTGGAAGTATGCTGGTGTCTATTTTTTGGTCACACTTAGTTCCTAGCTTGGGCTTGTTAAAGGTATGCTTGGCGACATTGTGCTGATCATGTTGGAGTCTATTTTGATCTCTCTGCTGGTCAGGTTGATGGAATGATTAAGTACTGTGTGTATCCCATTTGGGGTATGTGGGCGTAATTTCTGCTGGTTAGGTTTGTGGTCTGCTAACATCCTGTACTTGTCATGTTGAAAGTCTGTTTATGGTCTCTGTCTAGGTCAAGTTAGAAGTTGGCAGCAGGCCTCTGTGCTGGTCAGGGTTTTAGTCTGCTGAGAGTCTCTGTCCAGGTGAATAATGGGATCTGTGTGGGTTCTCTCTGCTATTCAGATTGGGGGTATTCTGGGGGTGTCTCTCCTGGTCAGATTAAAGGTCTGCATGGGGCCTCTGTACTGGTCAGGTTAGGTCTGCTGAGGTTCTCTGTTCCCAGTCACATTTGAAATCTTCCTGTGGTCTGTCCTTGTTAGGATTCGGATCTGCTGGTGTCTTTCTGCTGTTCTCATGTGTGCCTGTGTTTTCTGTTCTGTTCGTATTGGAGGTTTGCATTGGAGGCTCTGTTCTGGTAGTATTAGGAGTCAGCTTAGAAAATCTGTGATGGTCATATTCAGGGTCTGCTGGGGCTCCCTGTGGTGTCTGGTTGAAGATCTGCCAGTAGTCTCTATGCTGGTCATTTGGGAGTGCTGTCTGTGTTCTTGGTTCTGGTTGGGATTGGGATATGTTGCAGATCTTTGCCTGGTAAAATTGGGGTTTTCCTTGGGATATCTGTACTGGTCAATGTGGAGATTTGCAGGGATCTCTCTGGTGCTCAGGTAAAAGGACTCCTGAGCAATTGGTTTGTCATGTTATGTGCCTGATAAAAGTCTGTTTTCTGGTCAGTTTTCAGGTCTGCATGGGTCCATGTGCTTGCAATATTGATTTTCTTCCTGAGGTCTCTGTGTTTGTTCAATTTGAGTTTTAAGATGTTCTTTGTTTTGTTAAGATGAGGGTCAGTCAGGGGTCTCTGTGCTGGGCAGGTTGCGGTTTTGCTGGGAGTCTCTCTTCGCAATTGTGGTTGGAATTCATTCCTGGTAAATCTTGGTTAGATTTTGGAACTGCTGGTGACTATCTGATGGTAATGTGTGTGCCTGGGTACTCTATTCTGGGCACCATGAAGGTCTGCATTGGGTAGGACTTTCTGTGATCATCAGGTTTGGGGTCTGCTGTTACTCTGTGTGATGGTCAGTTTGGGGGTCTTCCACGTGTCTCTATGCTTGTCATTTGGTGTTTTGTCAGAGTTCTCTGTTCTGGTTGGAGTAGGGATGTGCTAGAGAACTTTGTGCTTATTCAGGTCGGGGATCTGCTTCAGGTATTTGTGCTGAGTTGTGTATTTTTGTTGTCGTTTTTTTTTTGTTTGTTTTTGAGAATTTCGGGTGTCTATCCATTGCTGAGATTAATGGATGGCTGGGTAATGATCTTGTCATGTTGGGTGTCTACTGATTTTCTCTTCCATGGTCAGGTTCCTGATCTGGAATTCTCTTTGTGCTTATCATGCTGTGTGTCATCCTGAGTTATTTGTATTTGTCAAATTTGAGTCAGTGGAAAGTCTCCATTCTGGTCAGGTTGGAATTGGTTGCAGGTATCCATGCTGGTCAGTTGAGGTCTTATGTGAATATTCTCTGCAGATTCATTTGGAATCCTGCTGGGATTCTCTGTTTCTGGCCAATTGGGTGTCTTCCTGGGGTCTCTTTGTTTGTGAGGTTGGAGTTCTATCTGGGGTCTTTTTGCTGGTCAGTTCTCAAGTCTGCCTGCGATTTTTTGCTGGTCAGTTCAAAAGTCTGCTCAGGGTCTGTTTACCCAGTCATGTTGCAGGTTTACGTGGGATCTCTGTGCTGGTGAGGTTGGGGACTGTCTAGGGTCTCTGTTTTGGTCAGTTTTGTGGTCAGCTGCGGTCTCTGTGCTTGTCATGTTAGTAGTCTGGCTTGGGTTGCTGTTCTCGTCATGTCCTGGTTATTTTAAGTGTCTGTGTGACCAGTAATGATGACAGTTCACCTGTCATCTCTCTGCTGGTCAGATTGGAGGTCTGGTTTGGCCTTTCTGCTGCTCATTTTGTGGGACTTCTTAGTACTCTTCTGGTCAGGTGGGGTTCCAATTATCATTTCTTGTTTGTCAAGTTATAGTTCTCTTTGTGACTCTCTGTGTTGGTCACGTTTGGTGTCTGCCAAGTTTGTCTTTGTTGGTCAGAATTGGTGTTTGTCTGTGGAGTATGTACTGGTCAGGTTTGTGGTCTCCTGAGTCTCTGTGCTGGTATAGATGAAATACTGCTTGGGGTTTCTGTGCTAGTCAAGTTGGTGTGTACCAGTATTCTAAGTGGTGGTTATATCAGGAGTCTACAGGGAGCCTCTGTGCCCAGTGTTGTTGAGGATATGTCCTGGGTCTCTCTTCTGGACAGTTTGGGTGTCTGCCTGGGGACATTGTGCTAGTCAGGTTTAAGGTCTTTTAGAAATCAATGGTTATATTTGTAATCTGCCAAAGGTAACCATGGCAGGTAACGTTGGATTTTCCAGGGGTGTGGCTTGTATAAATAAACAGATTTTTAAATGAAAAAATTATGCAATTTTATTGCACATGCACTGAACCAAAAGTATGTAATTAACAAGAGAGACAATCCACTACAAAATGAAATATAGTATAGTGAAATTTGATTAAATACATAATACTGATTATTTTTAGAAAAATATACAATAACTATCACACTCAAAGAAAACATATGTGACCATTATTACAAACTAAGAAGGTATTACTAGAAATCATTAACCCCTCAATAATTTGAAGAGAATCATATCAGATCGTTTGGAACAGATGATGTTTATGTTCTACAAGCTAATGCATATAATATAATATAAAGAACAAAACTACTCATAGCACTAAAACTACAACCTTTGCTATCAGAAATAAAAAGTATGCATTTTTATGTAACACAAATAATGGCAGATGTAGAGAAAAATGTTCACAATAATGACATGGACTGTAATTATTGTGAGATTAATATTTTAAATTCATTTTTATTGTGAGACTTATTGGGGTGACATCTGTTACCAAGGATTACATAGGTTTCAGGCATACACTTCAACAGTGCATTGTCAACTTGATGTATAATAAGTTCACTATCTAATGTGACTTCTCTTTCCATCACCTCATATTTAGCTTCCCCCCCTCCTCTCCCACCCCCTCCCCTTTCTCCCCTCCCAGACTCACTCATCCCCAAATAAACATTAAACTATGGATTGTGTCCATGGGTTATTTGTTTCTTCATTTCTTTTTTCTTTGATTTCAGTTTTATATTCCGCATATGAGAGAAGTCATACAGCTCTTTGTTTTTTCTGCCTAGCTGATTTCACTAAGCATTATGATCTCCAGGTCCATCTATATTGTTGCAAATGGCAATACTTCATCTTTTCTTATAGCTGAGTAATATTCCATTGTGTATGTGTACCACAGCTTCTTTATCCAGTCACAGGGCACTTTGGTTGTTTCCATGTTTTGGCCACTGTGAACAGCACTGCGATGAACATTGGGGTACATAAGTCTATGCAGACAAAGGGTTTCCAGTCTTTTGGGTAGATCCCAAGAAGGGGAATTGCTGGGTCAAATGACAGCTCAATTCCCAATTTTCTGAGGAACCTCCACACTGCCTTCCACAGTGGTCGTACCAGTTTGTACTCCCATCAGCAGTGTACAAGAGTTCCTTTCTCTACATCCTCTCCAGCACTTGTTATTCCTTGCCTTGTTCATAATAGCCATTCTAACAGGTGGGAGGTGGTATCTCATTGTGGTTTTGATTTGCATTTCCCTGATAGCTAAATAGGATGAGCATTTTTTCATATGTCTGCTGGCCATTTGTATTTTTTTTTTAATTCATTTTTATTGTTAGACTTATTGGGGTGACATCTGTTAGCAAGGATTACATAGGTTTCAGGCATTTGTATTTCTTCATGGGAAGCGCGTCTGTTTAGTACTTCTGCCCACTTTTCAATTGGGATGTTTGTTTTTTTGTTGTTAACTCTTATTAGTTACTTATATATTTTAGATATTAGACCCTTATATGATGCATTATTTGCAAATATTTTCTCCCATTCAGTTGGCTGTCTCTTTGCCTTGTGGATGATTAAGTTTGCTGTGCAGAAGCTTTTTTAGTTTGATATAGTCCCATTCATTTATTTCTGCTTTTACTTACCTTTCCTTTGTGGTAAGGTTCATGAAGTCTTACTTGCGTCCCAGGTCTATAAGTTTAGTATCAATGTCTTCTATAGAGTTTATTGTTGTAGATCTTATATGAAGGTCTTTAATCCATTTTGAGTTAATTTTTGTATATGAAGGGAGTTCACAGCTCAGATTCATTCTTTTGCATATGTTTTTCCAGTTTTCCCAGCACCACCTACTAAAGAGACTGTCTTTTCCCCATTGTATGTTTTTTGCTCCTTTATCAAAAATTATTTGTCCATAAATTTGTGGGTTTATTTATGGGTTTTCACTTCTATTCCATTGGTCTATATTTCTGTTCTCCTCCCAAGCTGTTTTGACTATTGATGCTTTGTAATATAAATAGAAGTCAGGAAGTGTAATGCCACCAGCCTTATTCTTTTTATGTAGTATTGCTTTGGCAATTCGAGGTGTTTTGTGGTTCCATACAAATCTAATTATTCTTTTATCTATTTCACGAAAGTATGATTGTGGGATTTTGATGGGTATTGCATTAAATCTGTAGATTGCTTTCGGCAGAATGGCCATTTTATGATAGTTAAGTATTCCTATCCATGAACAGGAGGTATTATTCCACCTCTTCAAGTTTGTTCCAATTATTTTCAAAAGAGTCTCATAGGTTTCTGTGTATAATACTGTCACGTTCTCTGGTAAGTTGATTCCCAGGTATTTCATTCTTTTTGTTGTGATAACAAAAGGAATTGACTCCCTCATTTCTTTTTCTGAGCTTTCATTGTTTATATAAAGGAATGTTGTTGACTTTTGTACATTGATTTTGTATCCTGCAACTTTACTATATTCGTTCATTGTTTCCAATAGCTTCCTGGTAGAATCTTTGGAATTTTTTATATAAAGGATCATGTCATCTGCAAATAGTGACATTTGACCTCTCCTTTCCCAATTTGGATTCATTTGATTCCTTTCTCTTGCCTGATTACTGTGGCTAGAACTTCCAGTACTATATTAAATAACAGTGGTGACAGTGGGCATCCCTGTCTTGTTCCTGGTTTTAGGGGAATAGGTTTCAGCTTTTCCCCATTCAGTATGATGTTAGCCAAATGTCTGTCCTATATGGCCTTTATTATGTTAAGATACTTTCCTTCAATACCTATTTTATTTAGTGTTTTGATCATAAATGGATGTTGTACCATGTTGAAAACCTTTTCTGCATCAATCGAAATAACCATATGGTCTTTATCATTGATTTTGTTTATGTGGTGTATCATATTGATTGATTTTCGTATGTTGAACCATCCTTGTGCTCCAGGGATGAATCCCAATTGATCATGATGTATGATCTTTTAGATGCATTGTTGTATTCTGTTTGCTAATATTTTCTTCAGGATTTTTTCATCTGTGTTCATCAGAGATATTGGTGTATAGTTTTCTTTTCTTGTGTTGTCTTTGCCAGGCTTTGTTAGAGTATTGTTGGCCTCATTGAATGAGTTAGGTATTATTGCTTCCTCTTCAATTTTTTGGAAGAGCCGGAGGAGGATAGGCGTTAATTCTTCTTTGAATGCTTGGTAGAACTCGTTGGTGAAACCATCTGGTCCAGGGCTTTTGCCTTTAGGGAGATTATGGATAGTCATTTCAATCTCATTGCTATTGATTGGTCTATTTAGATTATCCAGTTCTTCTTGGTTCAGTCTTGGTAGGCTATGAGATTCTAGAAACTTGTCTATTTCTTCTAGGTTGTTAAATTATGTGGCATAGAGTCCTTCATATTATTTTCATATTATCCTTTGTATTTCTGTGGTGTCAGTGGTAGTTTCTCCCCTTTCATTTATAATTTTGGATATTTGTGTCCTTTTCTTTTGTCCTTTGATTAGTCTCGCCAGGGTTTTTCAATTTTGTTGATTTTCTCAAAGAACCAGCTCTTCGTTATATTAAATTTTTCTATTGTCCTTCTGTTCTCTAATTGGTTTAGCTCTGCTTTAATTTTTATTATTTCTTTACTTCTGCAGACTTTGGGTTTTGTCTGCTCTTCTTTTTCTAGTTCTTTAAGATGGGATGCTGAGATGTTTGTTTGTGATTTTCCTTGTTTCTTAAGATAGGCCTGTAATGATATAAACTTCCCTCTTATTACCGCTTTCGCTGTGTCCTGATAATTCTGATACGTTGTATTTTCATTGTCATTAGTTTCTTTATATTTTTTAATCTCATCTTTTATTTGTTCTTTTATTCAGGGTTTTTTTAAATTCATTTTTATTGTTATACTTATTGGGGTGACATCTGTTAGCAAGGATTACATAGGTTTCAGGCATACAATTCTACAGTGCATTGTCAACTTGATATATAATAAGTTCACCACCTAATGTAACTTCTCTTTCCATCACCTTATATTTAGCTTCCCCCGCTCCTCTCCCACCCCCTCCCCTTTCTCACCTCACGAACCAACTCGTCCCCAAATAAACATTAAACTATCGATTGTGTCCATGGGTTATTTGTTTGTTCATTTCTTTTTTTTCTTTGCTTTCAGTTTTATATTCCGCATATGAGTGAAATCATGCAGTTCTTTGTTTTTTATGTCTGGCTTATTTCACTTAGCATGATGATCTCCAGGTTCATCCATTTTGTTGCAAATGGCAATATTTCA
>PVJL010005930.1:7265-100333 GCA_004026885.1 Lyroderma lyra
AATAGTCTTTTGATTCTCTAGCAGCCAATATCATAGTTCCTTGGGCCGTTTGTTTGGCTACAAGATCGGCCATTTGGTTTCCCTTTGCCACTGCCTCACGACCTTTCTGGTGCCCCGGACAGTGTATAATGGCCACTTTGGCAGGTAGATGGATGGCCTCGAGGAGGCTTAAAATCTCCTCTTTATTTTTGATGTCTTTCCCTGCAGATGTCAGCAGCCCCCTCTGTCTGTATATTGCCCCATGAATGTGAGCAGTAGCAAAAGCGTATCTGCTGTCCGTGTAGATGTTAATGTTTTTTCCTTCAGCCAAACGTGGGGCTTGTATCAGAGCCACTAGTTCGGCTTTCTGGGCTGAGGTCCTTCCGGTAGGCTGCTGGCCCAGATGACCCTTTTTCCATCTACCACTGCCGCCCCCGCCCTTCGCTTACCCTCGACCACGAAGCTGCTGCCGTCCCTGTACCAGTTGGGGGTCCCAGCCCAGGGTTGATCTCTTAGATCGCGCCGGGTGCCGGTTTCTTCAGCTAGGATGTCAGCACAGTGATCAGTGGGTGACGAATCTTCGGTCTCGGGCAGCAAAGAGGTGGGGTTGAGAATGGCAGGGGGAGCAAAAGTCACCGCTTGGTCAGCAGGAGGCTCTGATAGTCATGCGGGCGTCAGTCATCCATCTATCTGGGGGCTGCCGGATAATGCTCCCTAGAGCGTGGGGCGCCACTATAGTAACTTGTTGTCCCAGAGTTAGTTTGTCGGCATCTTTGACCAACAGAGCCACGGCCACGATGGCTTTTAGACAGGATGGCCATCCGCTAGCAACTGGATCTAATTTCTTTGATAGGTAGGCTACCGGTCTCTTCCAGGGTCCCAGGGTTTGAGTGAGGACCCCTCGGGCCACTCCAGCCCGTTCATCAATGTATAGAGTTAAAGGCTTGGTTAGGTCGGGCAGGGCTAGGGCCGGGGCTGACAGCAAGGCTTGTTTGATTTTATCAAAGGCCTCCTGGTGTTCTGGAGTCCATTTAAACTCTCCCCCTTCCTTGGTCAGGGGATAGAGGGGGGCTGCGAGGGTGGCAAACCCTGAAATCCAGAGTCTGCAGAAACCAGCCGTGCCGAGGAACTCCCTCACCTGGCGAGGTGTTGTTGGGGTCAGGATTCGAGTCACAGCTTTTCTCCTAGCCTCAGTCAGCCATCGCTTTCCGTCCCGGAGTGTGTATCCCAGGTAGGTGACCTCAGTCCGGCATAACTGTGCCTTGTTAGCAGAGGCGCGGTACCCCAACTCACCTAGTTCTGTCAAAAGCCTCTCAGTCCCTTGCCTGCACTCTGATTCAGTGGTTGCCGCCAACAACAAGTCATCATCTTCTAGGGCCAATACCTTTGGGGCCCTGCCTTTCTTTTTGGGGCAGTCTCTAGCCCAATGTCCTGTTTCCTTGCAGTATGCACACTGGTCTTTATCTAATGGTCGTCTGTTATTTCTGATTCCTGGTGGAGGCCTCCCGTTGCCCAGCTTCCCTTGCTGTCTAGGTCCTGCTCCGTCTCTATCCCTTTCTCCTACCACTGCGGCCAAGATCCTAGTCAAGTTCCTTTCTTGTCCACGATCCCTCCTATCTTCCCTTTCTTCTGCCTCTCACTTTTCTCTCTCCTTCTTTTCTTCTTCTGTCTCTCGTTTATGAAACACTTTCTCTGCTTCTTTAACTAAATCCTGTAAAGCACAATCCTGTAATCCTTCTAGCCTCTGGAGCTTTTTTTAATGTCAAGTGCTGACTGTCCTATAAAAGCCATAGCCACCGCCGCCTGCTGACCCTCTGAAGTCGGGTCAAAAGGAGTGTAGCGCCTATAAGTCTCTATCAGTCGCTCAAGAAACACAGACGGCGGTTCTACCGGACCCTGAAGAACCTCCCTTACCTTAGCCAAATTGGTGGGGCACCTTGCTGCCCCTCTGAGACCTGCCACGAGAGCCCGGCGATAGACTGTCAGTCTCTCCCTACCTTCAGCGGTGTTGAAGTCCCAGTCAGGTCGGCTGAGAGGGAAACCAGCATCTATCTCATTAGGTAGGTTGGTGGGTGTCCCATCGGCGCCAGGAACATTTTTCCTGGCCTCTAGAAGAATCCTCTCCTACTCTTCAGTGGTAAACAGGACCTGTAAAAGCTGTTGGCAGTCATCCCAGGTGGGCTGGTGAGAGAACATCAGGGACTCTACTAGTCCTGTCAGACTAGCAGGGTTTTCTGAAAAAGAAAGGTGATTAGTCTTCTAATTATAAAGATCGGCCGACGAGAATAGCCAATACTGACGGGGTTGGAGATTGGGAGGGTCCACGGGGGGCCCGTAGACCCTCAGAGGCAGGGCCACTGTTGAATCGGGCCCTCCGGGGCTCTGTGCCCGACGACTTTGAGTACCAGCGGCAGGTCCGATACCTTCAACGCCTCGGTCGGGAACAGGGGGGGTTGAGGAGGTGGAGGTAGAGGTGGTTGTGGCTGGGGGTAGGGTGGGGGTAGAGGAAGGGGCCATTCTGGGGGCTCCTCAATTTCGGGATAGATCTTGGGAGGAGCAGAAAGTTTAACTTCAGTCCAATTATCCAGAGTCAGACTAAGGAGGGTCGTCACAGTCTGTCCCATCGTTCGAGTCACAAATAATACAAAGAACACATAAAACAGAATAAGACATGGGTTAACAAGCATCCGCTTCTACTTGATCGACCAAAACCAGAAAAAGGATTTTTTTGCAGGAGGGTCACCGCGTCACTCTCGGCCTCCAGACGGGACAACGGTCCCTCCAGACGGGACAACGGTCCCTTCAGAGTTGGGGCGTCCCCCAAAACAGAAATTATATCAGAAAAAACCCGAACTTAAACCCGAGCGGCGCTGCACAGAGACAGTAGCTAGACGGACAGAAACAGACAGAATCTGAATCTCACCTCCAAGGGAGTCCTCGGAGCTCTAGGGCGGACGCTCATCCCGGACGAGCCCCCAAATGAAAGACCCCCGAAATGGGGAGACCCTCACTCCAGTCTCGGGATGGCGCAAACCCAAGAACTCACGAGAGACCGATCTTGATGCAAACATCAAGAGGTTTAATCAGGAACCAGTGCACTGGGGCCGACTCATATCCCACGCAGGGGTAGAGGAGTTCAACCCCCAGCACAAGGAGTAAGGGGTTTATGAAGGCAAAAACTACAAGCACCTGGCAGCAACCGATAATATTTGGTAATCTAGCAAGTTTGTATAGCGAGTTCAAGGGACTATTTCCTGGAACAAAGGGAGTAGTTGTCTGGAGGGGAAGGTAACCATCTGTGCTGTGGTCAGCACATTCGGGTCGTCTCAAGGTCTAGTCTAGGGTCTGAAATTTTCCACTCCAACCTTTCAGAAGAACCCATTTTATTTTAAGTTGTCTTGTTTACTGGCATACAATTGTTCATAACATAATTCTTTTTCTCTCTGTAAGGTCAGTCATAATGTCCCCTCTGCCATTTTTGACTCTAGCAATTTGAGTCTTCTCTCTTTTTTTTCTGGTCAGTATAGCTAAAATGGTTAGTTTTGTTGATCTTTTCAAAGAACCAGATTTTTGGATTCATTCATTTTCTCTAATGTTCCGCCATTCTTGAGGTAATTAATTTTTGCTCTGATCTTTATTATTTCCTTCCTTCTGTTTGCTTTAGGTTAAGTTTGCTTTTCTTTTTCCAGAGCCTTAAGATAGAAGGTTCTTATTGTTTTGGGATCTTCCTTCTATTTTAATATAAATATTTATAGCTATAAATTTCCCTGTATGCACTGCTTTAGCAGAATCCCATATGTTTTCATATGTTGTGTCTTTATTTTTCTTCATCTCAAAATATTTTCCAATTTTTCTTTTGATTTCTTCTTTTACCATTGGTTACTTAGAAGTGTGTTGTTTGATGTATACATATCTGTCATATCTGTGAGTTTCCCAAATTTCTTTCTGCTACTGATTTCCAATTTCATTTCATTGTGACTGGAGAACATTCTTTGTATTATTTCTATCATTATAAATTTATTGAAGTTTTTTAAATGAGTTAGCATATGCAGTATGTTCCATGTGGACTTGAGAAGAATGCACATTTTGCTGTTCATAGTGGAATATTCCATTATGTCTGTTAGGTGTAGTTGATTCATGGTACAGTTCAAGTACTTCTATTTCCTTGTTGACTTCTTTTGCCTTGTTTTATTCATTATTGAAACATGGATATTGAAGTCTCTGACTATTATTATTGAATTATTTACTTTCTCTTCTTTTCTGTCATTTTTTATTTCATGTCCCTTTTAAAATCTCTAGTAAAATTTTTATTTTAAATTCTATTTTGTATGATATTAGTATAATCACTTCAGCTTTCTTGTGTTTGTATGGTATATCTTTATCCATTCTTTTGCTTTCAATCCATTTGTACCTGAATCTGAAGTTATCTCCCATGGATAGCTTATAGTTGAATTTTGTTTTATTTTTCTTTAATCCAGTCTGACCATCTTTGCCTTTGATTGGATTGTTTAATGCATTGACATTTAATACCATTATCAAATAGTTTGATTTATATCGGTCAATTTTTTTGCTCTATATGTCTCATGTCTTTTTCCCCTCTTTCTTTTCTTTGCTCCTTTCTTTTTGCATTAAATAAATATTTTCTAATGTAGTCTTTAAATTTTTTAATGATTTTTTTTTTTTTTTTTTTTTTACTATCTATTTCTTTACACTATTTCCTTAGTAGTTGCTCTAGGAGTTACTCTATACACCTTAACTTATCAGAAACAGCTTCATATGAATATGAACTTAACTCCAGTCAGACTTAGAAATGTTATACCTGTAGAGCGCGATTCTGTTTTCACTATTTTGTGGTATTATTGTTATATGTATTACACCTTTAAGTGTTACAAACCTGAAAATACATTATTATAATTATTACTTTACATAATTTGTCTTTTAAAGAGGTTGAGAGAAGAAAGGGGAGCCCCTTCATATAGATATAGATATAGATATATTTGTAGCTTTTGTTATATGAACCTTCTTACTAATTAACTTTCGTCCTCTTTATTTGTTACTGTGAATTTGATTTACCAAGTAGTGTCATTTCCTTAGATCAGACCAATTTTGCTCTTACCTAACTTCTTAGTGCCATTATTGTCAAATACATTACATTTCTTTTTTTTATAGTAAGTAAACTAACTTTATTATGATTTTAAAATGATTATGGAAAAACATATACAAAGGCCTCCCAAATTCATTACATTTCTATATGTTATTAGTCCAAAAATACATTACATACATGTTGTGTTATACAATTGCTTTTTAAATCAGTTAAAAGAAAGGAAAATAAATATGCATGTATACTGTCTTTTATAACTACATAATTATCTTGACTCATTGTTTTTTTCATATTAATGGTCACTTACTTTCAGCCTGAAGAATATCCTTTAGCATTTCTAAAATAAGATTGGTGTACTAGAAACAAATTCTAATATCAACAAAGTTTTTGCTTATCTGGAGATGTCTTAATTTTGCCTTCAGGTTTGAAAGTTAGCTTTACTGGATATAGAATTTTTGGTTGATAGTTGTTTTCTTTGAGTACCTTGAATATGTTATCCCACTGCCATCTGGCATCCACTGTTTCTGATAAGGCAGCTGTTAATATTATTGGGGTTCTCTTGTAAATGAGGAGTTATTTTTCTCTTGCTACTTTCAAGATTTTCCCCTTGTCTTTGGCTTTCAGCATTTCAGTGTCTATCCCTGGATCTTTTTGTATTTATCCTATTTTGAATTATTGAGCTTCTGGGATTGTTTTTCCAATAAAGTTTGGAAAGTTTTCAGCCATTTTTTCTTCAAAAAATTTTCTGCTACTTTCTCTCTCCTCTCTTTCTCACACTCCTATTATGCATATGTTGGTGCACTTATGGTGTTTCATAGTTCCCTAAAGCTCTGTTCATTTTCCTTTATTCTAATTTTTCTCTGTTCTTTGAATTGCATGATCTCTATTGATTTATCTTCATGTTTGCTAATTCTTTCTTCTGCTAATTCAGATTTACTATTGAGCTCTCCTATAGAATTTTTCATTTCATTTACTGTCCTTTTCAACTCTAGAATTTCCATTTCATTTTTTATAATTCTCTCTATTAATATTTGATGAGACACTGTCATCATACCTTCCTTTATTTCTTCAATTATAGATTTCTTCAGTTTTTGGCATATTTATAATGACTTTGAAGTCTTTGTTAAATTCTATATTTGGTTGGTTTCACAGGTAGTTTCTGTTTTTTTGTTTGCTTGTTGTTTGTATTTTTTCTCATTGTGTATGGGTCATTCCTTTCTATTGCTCTATGCCTTGTAATTTTTAAAAATGAAAACAGGGTATTTTAGATAATATGTTGTAGAAATCTTGGTATTGGTCACCTACCCAGGCTTGTTATTGTTATTTGATTGTTCAGTGACTGCCTAGATTATTTTAGTGAAGTCCCTCCACCTCTCACAGTGTGAAGCCTCCTATGTTGCATCTCAAGGGGTGTATCCTTGATTATGCCCTCAATTACTCTGTGATGACAATGGTTTTGGCAGGGCTCTCTTTGTCTCTTTTTCTCTAACTCCATTGTTTTCAACAATGCCCCATGGCATAAATTGCTTTATAGTAGAATCCAGTAAAATCCAAGTTCCTTTGTAGGGACAGTACCTGAGGTCAGTGTTTGAGAATTATTCTGACCCAAGGAGATCACTCACAACTATCTCTTTTCCTGTTACTCTCCAGGAAATTAGCTGGTCTATAGTTTAGCCTGTATCTCCAATGAATATATCAATCTTCCTCCCAAATGTCTTTTATCACCACTTCCACTAAGCTTGTATCTCTCCACATTAGGTTTCAAATGAAATCATTTTCTTTAGGAAGGAGTTTGGAGTTCTCTATTTATGGCCTGATTCTCCTTCCTGGGGAAAATCTCTGAGCCAAGGCCCTGGTGCTGGGGGTGGGGACAATGATGTGTTTCTTTGTGTGTGACTCCTCCATTCTAGAATCTGAGTGCTCAGTGATGAGGAGGCAGCAGCCTCAGTTCTCCTTTGCTTGCCTCTCTTGGTAGGAATTACCTGCCCATTAGCTGGGCCAAGATGAAAGTGCTCCAGTATTCTCAGCCATGCCATGCTCAGTCCCACCAGTGGGGGTTGAGCAGAAGAAGACAGTCTCTACCTGTTAGCTGGCCTCACCTGGAACTTAGTCTCAGCAACAGGCAGCAGTGGGCAGGATAAGAAATGCTAATACCTTGTTCCTCCCGGGAAGACAGCCTTCTGCCGTATATTCTTGTCTGTACAAGTTTGGAGTGACGTTTTCATTTCCCTGATCTGGAAGGGAGAGGGAGAAGGTGGGTCTTGGTTCAAATACCCCAGAATTTTGTATTTCTTACTGAGTTTTAGTAGATTTTCTTGATAAAAATTTCTACATTTGGCCTATGCACTAGGTCAGTTTTCAGAGAATTTAAATGGTTGTGTGTGTGATTTTTAAAATACTTTTTACCAGTTTCTTTGGGAAATGGGTCCATGGAGCATTTTGTAGAGGTTCCAAACAAGCCTTCCCAAAATGTTCTCCTTTGGTATGTAAATTATTTTGAACTGAAGACTAGAGACCCTACAGGATCGTGAGAAACTTTTACCTCTCCTTTAAAGAATTTAAATTAGGGGCCTTGTCCTTAATAAGAGTTATCACCAGAGATACATTTTTATGACCTATCTAAAGGGCAAGGCAAACTTCTGATTACCAAATGTCTACTCTTCTTATAGTCCTGCAAATGACTTTCTTCCCCTCTGAAGCCCCAAGTGCCTTACCTCATCCTTAGCTCAGAATGTCATATATACCTCATTTCTCCTTTCTGTATCTACAGGAGGTTCCCATATGTATCTATGTAATTAAATTTGGTCATTTTTCCCTTATTAATCTGTCTCATGTATATTTGCTAATTAGAACAGCAAAAAGGACCTAGGAGTGTAGAGGAGTTTCTTCCTCCCACACAATCTCATGTTATTATGCTGGTAGTAGAACTTCCTTGAATGTTTTCTTTTGACAAGTGTAACTTTAGATAAACAAGAGAAGGCAGGTCATATAACTTTAGTCAGTTGCTCAGTATTTAGTAGCTTATTTAGTGGCCTGATGCCATGCAATATAGGGAAGACAATGATGTGGAATCATTGTGTTTCCAATTCTAAATGTTTCCCACATATTGACTCTAAAGCCAGTTTGACAAAGGTGGCGACTGAGGCATAGAGAGATTAAATGACATGTCCAAGGTCCCACAGCCTTGGTAGATTTGGGATTTGAACCCAGGCAGTCTGAGGTCTGTACCTCCTCCACACAGTGCTGCCTTTCTCCAAGGGATGAGGTTTGGGTTCCCTTATAAGTTGGGGTAAATGTCCATCATAGTTGAGTAACCTGGGCACATGTCCTTGAGGAACAGTAGGACCAAAATGCTCTGCATACAATGGAAATGGTTAGAGATAGGAAAATAAGGATGTTACCCAGACTGATCATTGCTTCCACCCTAGGATGCAGTGAGCTTGACCTTGCAACGTTCCCAGCACAGATCTGAGGAATAGTGCAATAGAGAGTAGGTAATCACTATGCTTTTTTTTTTAATTTTAATTTTTTTATGTGAGTAGTTCCCTGGCTGAGAATCGAACCCAGGCCACAGCGTTGACAGCACCGAAGCCTTAGCCACTGCACCACCAGGGAACTCCCAATCACTATGCTTTTCTTGTGAGCTGAATAAACACTTAAAATTTCACCCTTTTCTTCCCTTTTCATAAGAAGTAGCCTAACTTTGTCAAGTGAACTCTGGTTTTCTATGTTCTGCTCAGAAGGTGGTTAGGGGTAGCAAATTATGTAAACGTCTTTTCTTTTTGGTTAAGAATCTTGGGAAGCTCATTCCCCAGAAGTACAAGGGTCACATTTGGCTTTGGGAATCTTGCACTGGACTTCCTTAAGGAAGGGAAATGGGGAATTCTTTTTTCCTTGGGATGAGCTGGTGTCAGTCAGATTCATTGATAGTAAGCAACCAAAACTGACTGAGGTTAAGTTAAGAAGAGAGAAGTGATTGAGTGGCCATAGGGAAGGGAAGGCTTAGAACTAAGCTTGAATAGACAAAAGCAAGGCTAGGAAATAGCAGATTTAGGATTATGGTCCAATCCATCTCTTGTGCTCTCCTGCTACTCAAAGGAGCAGGACTGGTAGTGCTAGCAGGACAGGAGATAGTGACTTTCTGCGGCCACCTTGATAGCCACCTTGCTTTCCTGAAGTCTGCATGTCTTGTTCCATGATTGCATTGTCCCAGGATTCCACTGTGGGTCCCACCGTCTTCCTCCAACCCTTCTTCAGCCATGTAGAGTAGGTTGTTTCCTGCCTCAGACTGAGACTGTTGTTTCTCTAGCCCAAGGCAGTGAGGGTGCACAGAGGGTTTGTGTACATTTCTAGGTTCCTGGGGACTCCAGAATATGAATGAGCAGACGCCTGAGAAACTGCTCAGCTCCTTGCCTGGCTGTGGGACATTCAATAATCCTTGTCCCACTTGCCTTCATCCCTCCCCCACCTTAGGGATAATGCTTATTTGGAAGTCTTGGGGACCTCACTGGTGCCCAGCTTGGGGAGCAGGTGTTCTGTGACCTGGGCCTGGTTTGAGCAGTCTTGTGTGAATTCCATGCTGGTCCTTCACAAGTATGCTTAAATGTGGGGACTTTTTCTTTTTTAAAGTTGTGGATTATGTTTTACATTTTATATATGGTTATCAATTCCAAAGTTACTTCCTGTCTCCAGCTAGCCTGGGATCTCTCGTGAAGACCTTATTACCAAGATTCATTAGGAACCCAACTCAAATTTAATGATACAAGTGCTGCCACCTTTTGGAGGAAAATTAACTGATTCGTCACAACTGTATGAAAAGAAATTTTATGACGAACCTTAAGGCACACAACCTTTTTCTTATTTCTCTCATATCAACTGGTATTATTATGGGTCAACTTTTCATAAAAAAATTAAGTACCAATAGAAACATTTTGTTTCATTTCTTAATTAATAGCTAATAAAATGCCTAATATTTATCCAGGACTTCTGAAATGCTAAGCACTTTAATATTCTTATTCTCACTACAGTTTATGAGCTAAATATTATTATCCCTATTTTATATATAAAGAAAATGAGATTCATAAACACTAAATAATTGCTTACATCCAGAGTTCATTCTATTAAACATTAGGCTGTCATGCCTTACTTTTAACCATAATATTGGATCATTAGCATTTTATTTGATTAAAATAGCAAACACGGAGTTCCCTGGTGGTGTAGTGGCTTAAGGTTTCAGCACTGGTGCTGTCAACGCTGTGGCCTGGGTTTGTTTCCCAGCCAGGGAACTACCCACATACCAAAATAAAGTAAGATAAAATAAAATACTATTTAAAAAATAAAATAAAATAAAATAGCAAACACTTAAAAAAAAAAGGCACAAAAACCCTGAAAATATTTCAAGTGTAGTCCATGATTAAGCAAATAAGTAAATACGGGGTCTGGCAGAAGTATGTCCAGACTTGAGTTATGATTTTATTATAAAATCATAACCATACATGCTGATGATTTTGTAATGAAAGATTTGGTATAGATTACCAAATCTATCATAAAAAAGGAGTGTTATTTCTGCTGGACCTTGTATATTATTATGGATAGTGAAAACCAGATTTTCACTGTTGAAACTGAAGTGGCAAGAATGGAAAAGGAGAGGGTTAGAATGCACGTTTTAGTGCTTGATTAGAATCAGAGGAATTGGTGTAAATTCATGGTTTTGTACACATAGGTGGTCAGATATAAAAATAGAAATCGATATGAGTGGATGTGGATGTGTGTGTGTGCCTACAGACACATATTTTCTAAGTTTACCTTCTGAGAAGGATTAGAAATAATGACACCCCAGTAGCAATGAATGTAGTGGCTCCTGGATCTTGGCTTCTAAGTTCCATTCTCTGGTAAAATAAATCAGGGCTCCATGAAGAAATGGCTGATTTTAGGGTTGGAACAGCGAAAATATAAACAAGGTTGGAGGATTTGTCAGTGTTAGAAAAAAGTGCTCAAAAATGATGAGGACATTACAAAAGGACATAGAAACCACATTGAAGGGACTCCCAATGGCCAAATCTGAGAAAATTTGAATAAAAAATAAATAACAATACTTGTAGATTATAATTCATAAAATAAAGCAAATATCCATGATTCCATATTGATATAAAAATAGTTGCACAAATAAATAAATAAATGAGGAAGAAGGGAAAGCTCTTCCTTACATTACAATTCCAATTAATAAATGTACCAGGGATGATGGAAAAAGAAAATCACCTATTTAGCTCACTTCACAGTAATAATTGTTGCAGGCAAGAACCATCCATCAATGGAATGTTAAGATTTGTGAATAAAAGTGTGATGAGAGAAATGACATGTTCATAGTCTCAAGCTATCTCCCCATCAGATACTTGTTGATTACAAAGGGAAAAATGGTAACTTTGCAGTGGATAAATCTGGTGGGTACCACATCCAAGTGGTCAAAGTTCTTAGCACCAGGGAGTTCCCTGATGGTGTAGTGGCTTAAGGCTTCGGCGCTGGCCCTGTCAGCACTGCGGTCTGGGTTCGATCCCCAGTCAGGGAGCTACCCACATACCAAAAAGCAAAAAAAAAAAAAAAAAAAAAAAAAAAAAAAAAAAAAAAAAAAGTTCTTAGCACCAGGAGTGCGATATATCAGCTTCATGGGTCTCCTGGTGTGATGTACTGAGAAGGAAACAACATCCGTTTTGTGATGTTCATGCCCAAACTGCATAACCTCAGTCTAATGTAGGAAAAACACCAGGCACACTCATAGTGATGAACATTTTACAAAACATTTGGCCACTGATCTTCAAAAGTGTTATGATCAGGCAAGACAAAGACTGAGGAACTATTTCAGAATGGAGGAGACTAAGGAGATATGACAACTCAATGCAATGTTTAAGCCTGGATGGATCCTGGAGCAGAAGAAAAACCTTAGTGGGACAAGTGACAAGTGGGAATAAGATCTAGAGATACTGTTATGTTAATGTCCATAGCATGGTTTTGATAATTATGCTGTGGTTATTTAAGATGCTAACACTTGGGAAAGCGAGGTGAAGAGTACATAGGAAATTTTTGTAATATTTTTGCAATTTATTTTAAGTATAAATTATTAAAAAATTAAAAATAAGCTTGTAATCAAGCTTGCGTGTGTGTGTGTGTGATCATTGTGCCCAAAATCTGACAATTAAGTTCACAAACTTGGCACTGTGTGCTTATATTGGCAGCACTGCACAAACAACTTGGTAAAGTGTCACAGCTCTGATGGCCATTCCAGAAAAAGAATTCCAAAATTGCTTTGAAGGGCGGACTAGACGCTGGTGTTAGTACATAGCTTCCCAAGGGGAGTACTTCAAAGGTGACTGTAATGATATTCAGCAAGGAAGTATATAGCACTTTTTCTAGGATGAGTTCAGGAAGTTAATTGTCTGACCTCATGTAAAGTACTTTTAAAGAGACATTACAAAGTATATAATTTTGATTGCCAGAAGTTTAAGAACCCCCTGTCCCCAGGCCAGAGCCCAAACTCTTTACCTGTCACATGAAAACCTCTTGTGACTTCTACGTGTAACACAACACATTAAGTAGAAGAATGGAAGTATTTGGGCAAATATTAAGCAACACACCTGTAAATGTTCATCAGATGTTTTAGCTGAATTGTAGAACACACGAGACTGACCAAACCCTCCATTTCAGTTTTGGAATGTTCTGACCCCAGCTTTTAGCTTATGTTTCTACATTTTGCAGATATCCCCAAAGCTGCACCCAGTGTGACCTTGAGGATCACAGGGCTTACACTTCCTGCTTTCACAATGCTGGCCCTTGGGTGATACACTTAAGGAGGCTAAAGGAAGCAGATCGTTGAGTGTTTGAAATAATAATGATGATGGTAATGACAGCTAAGTGATCACATGCTAGGCAGTGTTCCAAGTGCTTTAATGCTAAAACCAGCCCCGGAGGAAGGGCGTGTTACTCTGCAGACTTTACTGAGGGGGTCTCACACGCACAGCTAGTGACTGGTGGAGCCACCACCTGACCCCAGGCAGGCCGCCACAGAGCCCACCCACTGACGAACGAGAAGGTGTAGGGGGTGCGGGGTGAGTTCCAGGGCGCCCAATACCAGGTCCACAGGGGCTTAGCCCAAACCCCTTTTAGGTGTGGCATAAACCCTTCTCACTGAGTCTTAGAACGGGGCCTGAGAGGTCATCTTGGGTCCAGTTCTCACTTTCCAGGCCTGTAGATAGAACTAGAAGGGACTTGCCATGATACCAACTCTTCTTATTAGCCATTTATCCAGCCATTTAGCACTTTCTCCTTTTAAATGCTGCATTTGGGGCAGTTGGAGGTTCTGATTTATGGGGGTTGCTGATAGTTTCCCTTCTGGGTAAAGTCATCCCTGATACCTGGAGTGACTAGAACCATTCTTGTTGCTGAGTGGAGCCCCAGTGCTGACTGCTAAGGTGGGACAAGGACCCTTTCTGGACAAGTATAGAATTGAAAACCAAATAGGAGCAAACCCAAACAGCTACACAGTTCCCCCAGTTTTCCTCCCACCTTGTCTTGTCTTCTGAGAAGTGTGTGTTATAGAAGCAAGGGACTGGACCAGGTATCCTGACCTTGCTGCGTGACCTTGAGCAGGGCCTTGCCCTACACCGAGCTTTGGTGCACTAGGTTGTGAATGAAGAGGTGGGACGTGGTGATTTCTAGGGTCTCCTGCATTTTGTGGCACTAGGAGTTCACGATGGGGCAGAAGGAAACCAGGCCTGTTCTGGAGGGACTTGAAGGTGTTTGCTTTTGACTCCCTCTGAAGAGCTTGGCTGAGGTGTTAGGGAGGGGCTGTCACTGCTCTGGCCACACACAATTAGGGCTGAGGTGACTCAGAAGTGAACACGCCGTGTGTTAAAATAAGAGTTGGCATTTCTGAGAAGGGAAGTCCAGGAGCCGGCCAGGATGGGATTAGCTGTTGATAAGGGGGCCCGGCATTGTTTTCGATCTCCCCTGAGGCCCACGCCACATCCTAGAAGAGGAGAAGCCAGGTCCTTGGGCTCTAACCAGGCCTGGGACAAAGAGGAGGCAGAGCTGAGGATGTGGCCTTGGGGGCTGTCTGGTGTGCTTGGAGTCAAGGTCACTCTGCTCTGAGTAGCCGAGCACCCTGGCCCGTAACTTGACTCTGATTCTCACTCTAGGGCTGGAGTAGGGTGGAGTGGAGACAGTGGGAGTAGGCACTGAGGGCCTAAGAGATGGTCTGAAACTGCTGTGTAAGCCCAGGCACCCTGAGCAGTCCCCCACCCCCACCCTCAAAGCTCTGGGCCAGAGCCAGGGAACGCAGCTTGAGGGGATGGGAGCTCTCCAGGTTAAGACTCTTCAGTCTTGAAAGACAAAGGCTGACAGGAATGTGAGGAAACAACTGTTTACTCTGTTTCAAGCGTTACACCAAAATATGTCCTGAAATGTTCCTAGGCGGAGAGCGACGGGCAGGGGAGGCCTGAGCTGTGGGAACTGGACACGTGGGCAAGGACCCTAAGGCTCTGCAGAAGCCATGGCAAGGATGCTTGGATTAGCAAAGAGGCCATCTGTCCTCGAACTCTGGTGAACAGACCCACACAGAAGGTGGGGGCCAGCCCTTTTTGGAGCTGAAAAAGAGCCAGAAAAGAAGGTGCCATGTGGGGAGAGGTCAAGATTTAGGCTCCAAGAAGGTGCCTATGGGGGTAGTGGACATTGGTTTCTTTCCCAGGAGTTGGTTGGTGGCAAGTGACAGAACTCTGTTATTGCTGGCTTAGCTTAAGAGGAAATTAGGGCAATGATCTCAAAACATGAGGGTATCAGGAGGATGAGAACGGGCCCTGGGAAGCTTGTGCGGAAGCCTGTGCTCTAGATCACTGTCAGCCCTCCTCACTAGGACATCTGGTTGCCTGTCGCTGTAGTATGTCAGCAGATCTCGTCTCCCAGTTGGATCATTGTGGCTTGCGACCTCAAGTGACCTTTCCCCACATGGCAACCACTCAGGGCCTCGAGACTTGCGACCTTCCAGATACTGCACAGGAGACTGGCTCACCAGAGACCTGTGGCTGAGCCCCAGATTCTAGAGGGACAGAGAGCTTGGCCCAGCCAGGCCAGAGGTTCAGCCTGATCCAAGGCGCTGGCCAAGTGAGCGAGGAACAGTGTGGGAGCCCTCCACATCGGGATCCCAGAGAGGTCAACTACAGAAACAAGGGAGCTACGGGGACAGGAGATCAATTAGAATCAGAAGTGCAGGATGGGGCTGAGGCTGTGGCTCCAGGTGAGGAGAAGCCCAAAAGGGAGCTGGGAGGGATGGGGGATCCAGAACGTGCTTCGATACCCAGGAGCTTAACAATGTACTCAGAGATGATGAAGAGTGGTTTGAACTTTTATTTTAATTTTTCATGAAGATAATCTATAATCTTATTGTCACTGAGACAGCAAAAAGTTCTGATTTCTCTAGGAGGCTGGGTTTTTTTTTTTTTTTTCTTTTTTCTCAAGATAACCTCAGAGAGAGAGAGAGAGAGAGTTAGAAAAAGTTTAGGAGTGATAAATTTTTCATAGCCAGGAGAGAAGTCTCCTGCTTAGATTCAAACCAGTGTTGCAAGGTCAAGAAGTGTATATGTGTGTGCAGGCCTGGGCCCTACCCTCAATGAAATCAGAATCTCCGGGGGTGAGACATCAGTCCCCCAGCTGATTCCCATGTGCATCCAGGGAAGGGAATCACGGTCGCAGGTCAGACAACAGGTCACACCCTTTTTCTTTATAACAGGAACTCAGATATTTAGAGATTCCTGATGGAAGTCAATGTGGCAGAACTTGCTCCGTTTCCTAGGCCCCAGGCTCTGGAAACCTGCCTCTAAGAGCCTCGCTGCAGAGCAGTGCTTTCGCTACCCCTGTTTCTGTCAGTGAAGCAATCTGCCCCTTAGCAGGGCAGCTCTGACTCCGTTTCCACTAGGCAGGTGTTCCCCAAGTGGGGAAGGCTGTTGGGACATCTTGCCTGTCAGAAACTTCTAGCAGTATTGAAAGACGGGGGCGTTGCTCGTAGACCCACAACACGTATAGAGTGACTCTCTGGGTTTTCCAGTGTTTTCCCAGTTTTAGCACTGAAAGTCCTGTGTCTCTGTCTGGAGCAAACTGGGGCCATTGGTCACACTGCACAGTGGTTTACCGAGATGGGGCACATGTTGGGAGACAGGCTAAGTAGAGGGTCAGAAGAGCCCACCTGACTGCTTTCAGCACCTACTCTATCTCCATACTCACAGCCTTCTAGAGGCGTCTCTCGCCAGGGTGTTCCGAGTCCTGCATCGTTCTCAGTCTGCCTTGTCTGGGAGAATGTCGACTTTTCTCACACCCACACATGCACATACACAAGTGAGAAAACAAAACACACAAAAAACAAAACCGGTGGGCATTGTTTAAACTTATATAGCAGGTTATATTCTAGGAAAAGGTGGTGTAAGTAAAAAAGATAAAAATTGGATCAATTTCCCCACAGAAACAATACCATGATGAGAAACACTGCAAGCAAGGGAAACAGTTCTATAAAAAGTTCTAACCTGGCCATGCAAAATTTCTCTAAACTTCTATAATTTTCTAAATTTCTCTTAATTATTTCTCTGAAGTAACACAGAGCAAAGTGGCCTCTTAGAGAAATCAGACCCCAAGTGCAATTAACTGAACTCCAGGCAGCGTAAGATCCCTCAAAGTGTATATACATCAAAGAAAAAGACAAATCAGTCATTAGTCACATGCAATGTTACTTTATTTGTTGAAAAGATTCCCTATAAGGGTTCACATGGAGCCGTTAGAGCTGTGGTCCTTTGCTGTGATTGCATGACAGGGTCACTGGGGAGCTGTAAAAACTACTGATGTCTGGGTACCACCCTAGACATGCTGATGAACTTGGCTATGGCTTGCGTGCTGAACGGTGGCAGCCAAACTTGGGGCCATGTGCCAGTGAGGCTTGCTGAGCGTGGGGGGAGGGGAAGGGCCTGAGGTACGAAGTTAAGGGTCTTGAGTGCTAGAACACTGAGACACATGCTAATTGAAAATGGAACCTTAGTGGTCACTGAAGTCAGTCCTCTCATTTTGCAGATGGGGAAAGAGATCTAGAGTGATGAAGGATTGTGTTCAAGTCCCTTAGTATTTAGAAGTACCATATTTTGCCATGTATAATGCACACTTTTTTGCCCAAATTTGTGAGGCAAAAATAAGGATGCGTGCTATATATGGGTAGTACTAACTCTGTATCTATATAAATGTTTTTTATCTTTTATTTATGCTTATGAGTTAAAAGTGTAATTCTAGAAATCAATTATATCTGTATACAAAATAATATCCTGGAATATAATAATCATTTTTATTATATATAAAAAATTTTATACATCCAATTTCTTATACCTTGTATCTGTTCTTGTAATTATTTGTAATTATTTGTTACATAAAATATCTTGTACCATTATGTTAAAAAATAAATGCTAAAATTTTTTTTTTTTTTTGTATGTGGGTAGCTCCCTGGCCAGGAATCGAACCCAGGCTGCAGCATTGACAGCACCAGCGCCAAAGCCTTAAGCCACTACACCACCAGGGAACTCCCTAAAATTTTTTTTTAAAAACTACTAAATAGAAACAAATAAAAATTTGAATTAAAATATTAAATTGAAGGTTTTTTTTTTTTTTCCCTGAAAGTTTGGGCCAAAAACATAGATGAGCATTATGCATAGCAAAATATGGTAAAATGAGAACATAGGCATTTTGACTCCTTATTCTGTACTCTTTTCACATTTTTGTGGTTTTAAAATATGCCCACAAATTCCTTGATACTTCTCTCTTCAGAAAGTAAAGCTTAATTCCCTTCCCTTTGAGTGTGGGCTGACTTAATGACTCATTTTTAATGAATGGAATATAGGGCACTGATGGTTTGTGACTTCTGAGACTAGATCATATAATAAATGTGTCTCACTCTTAGATCACTTACTCTGGGGAAAGTCAGCAGCCTTATGGAGAGGCCATGTGGTGAAGGTCTGCGGCTTCCCACCAACGATTTTGTGAGGGCACCATCTTGGATGCAGATCCTCCAGCCCCAGATAAGTCCTCAGATGACTGCAGACCTGTCTGCCATCTTGACTGCAACCTCTGGGAGTCCCTGAGCAAGAACCACCCAATGAAGTCCTTACTTCCTGAGTCACAGTAATGGTAGGATAATAAAAGTTTATTGTTTTAAGCAGCTAAGTTTTGAGGGAATTTGTTACACAGCACTTGATAACATATATACACACACCATTCTAAAATACAATCTTTCATAGTTAGTGATAGAATTCTAGGACAAACTGAAGGAGAGTGGGAGAAAATGAATGACAAGGATAGAAAGGATAGCAGCCTTTTTCTTCTAGGGGAGGGTGAGGTTGGGAGTGGTGGGAAAACCACTCTCTATACTAATCCTTTCTATCATGGAGGCGGGTGGGGGATGGAGAAAGGAAAGGTAGAAATTTCAAGGTGTTTGGCAGCTCTTCACTCTGTTGATGCTTACAACTTAGAGTAGATGACTTGTTTTAGCAGAGCTCATAAGCAGGCCTAAAACTGAGCAGGGGTGGAAAAGAAGGATGGAACAACTTTTAAGAATCATTGTGTCTAACATTCTATCATATATTATTTGTGCTCATGTGCGGCAAACTCTGTTCACCACTAAGTGTCCTGTGAAGTCCACTGCACATGCAAAGTCCTGAGGAGCTCTAGGAAAGGGGCTGAACTCTATGTGGGTCAGTGCTGGGCAGGGGATTGGGGATGGAGTCAGAAGGCCTGTTGAGGCTAAGGGTTGAGTGAAAGCTGGAGCCCAGAGCATCCTGAAGGCAGCGACCGCTGTCAGGGTAGACCAGGAAAAATAAGCCATTCTGAGTCTTGAAGATCTTAGCTGGAAGACTGGAGTGTGAGGGGTAAACTGGCATGAGTTCTGGGATGTGCTTGCAATCTGATGAAGCCTCCATGCTGGTTCTCATAGGCCCCTGAGGAAAATGGCTTCTGCTTCATTTCTAAATGCCTCCTAAATCGTGTGTAAGGTCCTCTCAGGGGCAAAGTCTAACCTCGGAAGCAGTAGTGGGAAGCAGTTTCCAGCCCTAGAGGGGAGTGTTGGTGGTGGTGAGTTGACACATTGGGGTTCAAGACTGAACTTCCCAGCAAACAGGGCTAGGGTAACTGCACTGATAGTTGGGTCACCGAGAAATGGTCCCTCTTACTTTGCATAAAGACAGCAAACAAGGCCCATTTGCTATTTACTTTCCAGTTGTTATTTTAAAGGTATTTCCAGAGAAGGGTCTTCATGTTGTCCAGAAATTGTTGGTCAGCAAATGGATGACCACAGGACTCACCAGTGACAGCCTGTGGACATCTGGCCTCTTCCCCATAATTCTAAACCCTCCTCAGTTATTACTTCATTAAATGCTTTAATCTCTGGTCTATGTATACAACTCTTCAGGTCATTGGAGACCCTTGCCTTTGCAGTGGTCAAATGTGTTTGGGAAGCGTTGCCTGCTACTAATATGTCTGTTTTGGGTGATTCTCTGTGTCCATGAGCATATTAATGACTCTGAGAACAACACTCTTTTCAGAGCATGTCTGATAACAGCCTGCAGTATTAGATGTGAATGGGTTCTTAGCAGTCAATGCTCAATTAAAATTGAGAAATAGTTTGGACATGGTGGCAGCTAGTGAAGAAAACAACTCAAGAAAAGTTTGAGAACATTTTCCATGTTTAGGCATGCAAAATAGGAATTGTCATATAATCTCCAAATTTCTGTATGGCTTAAAACAAGGCCTAGGGATTATCAGTGTCGTTGACCACACAGTGTTGTGGGATACAGTCCCCACACCCCACCCCTCCACCCCCAAAGCATATGGGATAAAACCGATCTTTCTTAATTTGGACCTATGTAATTAAGAATGGATGGTAACTCATTTCAACCTTTGCATATTCTAGGAAGAAAGGGCTGTCATGCAAGTGAGTAGAGTAGGCAAGTTTACACTAGAGATAGTTCTGAAGAGAAATAGTTGATTTTAAGCTTCCTAGTAGTACCTCTTTGAGGCCCTACCACTAAAATCAGAAAAGATGACCTTCCTTCTTTGAGACACCTGACCACCACCTGCCAGAGAATTGTGATAAATGTTCAAGTTCACAATCACTGCAGTGTAAAGGCGGGGCCCTAGAGATGTGCAGTGTGCCGCGGGGCCTGCGTGCATGGAACCTTGGCACGCTCACAAAGCATGGGCCGTTCGGGTTCTGAAGGTTGTCTGCTCCAGGACATCCTACCAGCTTTCACTTGGATCCCCCAAATCCCACCTTTCATTCTTTCCTAATTCCTGTATCTCCTTTGCCTGCTGTAATCTGATTAGTAGAAACCTACCAAGTGCCACCCTGTCCTGTCCTATTCAAAGGGACAGCCACTCACCTTCGTGGGCTCCGTCCTAGCCTCCCCCCGCTGCCTGCATGGCCTAGGCTCCTCACAAGTTTCCCTTTCCACACTTGCCCCAGCCAGTCCTTCTGGTCTCCCTGGCTTCCACTCCTGTTGTCTCCTCCCAGAGTCTGAGAGTCCTGCTCAGAACAAGTGGCTGATGAAGCTGTTAGCTAGACGCCCTCAAAGTCCTCAGCCTCCCTTGTGAGAGGAAGGAGTGTTTGGTGGGTATGAAGACAGTGGTTCTGGGTGGTCGGGCCGGCTGGGACGTCTGGTGAAGTGAGCGGGGCAAGCAATCACAGGATCCAGGACCAGCGGTGCAAATGGATGCTGTGGGTTCAGGCAGCAAAGAGCTGGGTCCTGGCGAAATCAGCCGAGGCCAGCAGCTGTAGATGCTACACTGCTCTTCCAACGCCAGGAACTAGCATCAGAGTCCACAGCTCAAGGAGCCCCTCAGAGCAAGTGACACCTAGATGAGATCGGTCCTGGGGCAGAGGCTGAGGGACTTGTAAGCACGTACTTGTGAGGAAGCTTCAGCTGGGATAAAGCGCTGACTCTGGGATGAATCTCTACACTTGGATTCCAGCTCATCTGTCAACTCCCCATGTAACCTCAGAACAGGCTGACCAGAGGCACCATTTTAAAGTGGGCAGAGCACAAACGTACTGTCCCGTTTCAAATGATACGTATGGTCAGCTTACTGCAACCTTGAATGTAGCTAGAGAGATTAGGCTGACCATGTGTACAGCTTGAAATGGGACAGGACCATTATTTTCTGTCCCATTTTAAACTGTACGTCTCGTCAGCCGACCTTGAAAGAGAGCCCTGACCTCCCTGAGGCTCAGTGTCCTATCTGTGAGATGGGATAGGCCTGCCATCTCCACATCAGAAGTGTGGTGGAAAGAGAAAGGTTCGGAGGCTTGGGGGTTCTTTGAGAGCAGTGATGGATGGAGAGGTCTGTGAAGAGGTGTCTCAGGGAGCTCCTGAGCAGGGTCAGGGATCCCAGTAGCGGGGTGGAGGGAAACCCATGACAGGAGTCTGTCCAGACTTCTCCATCTGCAGGGGGTGGAACTACCCCACCTTGACCTTGGGCTTTTCTAGAGAGCCGAGCAGGCCATTCTGTCTATGGTGGCAGCAGCTGGCTGCTTCCCTACTGGGGGGCATTCCTTGCTCCTTAGTCCTGGCTGGACCTTCTCCAGCCTGGGCTGTCACCTGGTGAGCTGTCAGAGCAGAGAGTGAGCACAGAGTTCAAGCATGGCCCTCTGAAAAAGCCCCAGTATCTCAAACGTACTTTAACAGAAGACCTTAAGAGGAGTTTGGACCCTGTCACCTGAAAGGAGCCATCCTGCAGGGTGAGGCTGATCGTTCAATTGGTCAGCGATACAGGCAACTCCCGTATAACACGGCACTTCTATAACACGGTTCGAGAACTGGGGAAACCCTCGTACAACACTGCATCCTAGAACACTGTTTGAGAATTAGAGAAATATCTGAACGACATGGAATATAATAAGAGCTCTTAAGAGCAAAAAATAATCTCATTCGAAATCAGGTAAATCCCTGAACAATATGGACATAAGAAGAGCTCAATGCTTGAGGCTAGAGTGAGCCGAACAGTTGGAGCTGCATTTCCTAAATGAAGATCCTTCCACTGAAAGAAGCACAAAGTTTAGAAGAGAACTTCACAAGTTCCTAGCATCATATAACAAAATTTATAAAGATCTCTCAGCTAAAAGCAAGCAATCTAAAATAACAGATTTTTTTGCAAAAAGTACAGAATGGAAGTCAAGATTTTGCTGAAGGAAGTTTAGCTATCTTGCCAAAAAGAAAATGCCCTCGGTTAATGGTGCTTAGTAATGATGACAAAGAAAACTTAATACATATTAATTAATATGTTATACTTTTGGAGAAAATTGCTTTAATCAAGATATTTCTCTTAATTATAAAAATATCATAGTATGTTTTTCTAATTTTTGGAAACTAACACTCTTTTTTGTACTAGTGCTTTGTTTCATGTAACGTGGATTTGCATAATGGCGTGTTTACGAACCTAACAGCTGTGTTATATGGGGGTTCCTTATATTTACTAGCCTCATCACCACCCCAACTTTATACATGCTTAATGTGTTACCCTTTGCAGACCTTCTCATTTATTCATTCCTCCATTCAATAAATACTTACTGAAGGCTGATTGGGCCCCCATGGAGTTTATAATTTAGTGAATAAACAAGTAAATAAACATGAAAAGCAAATCAATGCCAGCTTGTGGTAAGAGCTAATAAGGAAACAAACAAGGTGTAGTGCTGGGGGCCTCCTGAGGAGGTGTCGTTTAATTCTTTTCCTGTTTGCCCCGGAACACTCGCCAGCTGCAGTGTTTACCCCGAGATAATTTGCAGATTACAGTCCTAACTTGACCCCCCAAATTATTAAATATTGATCATATACTTCTTACATTAGAATTAGAGAGTTCTGTTTAGAAATAACTCCAAGAACAGTTTTTACGTTTTATTTTCACATTGAAAACCAGTCTGATTTGCGTCAGTCTCAAAGAGTATGTTTATGTAAAATTAAATGAATGCAGCAAGCAAGCTGCACTTTTATTTTTTCTTAAAGGGAAAAGCTGAGGCTTAAAGGATGAGAAAGAGCTGGTGGTATCAATAGTGTGGGAAAGTGTACCAGGCAGAGGGAACAACATATGTGAAGGTTCTGAGTCAGGAAAGGGCCCAGTGTCTTCGAGAGAGCAAGGCGTCGAAGAGGACTAGAGGTCATGAGTGAGGAAGACAGGGTGGGGAGCCAGGTCAGCGTGCGTAGGCCCTTTTAGGCTATCGGAAGAGGCTTGGGTTTTCTTCCAAGTACAATGGGAAGCTGCCAAAAGGTTTTAAGGAGGGAGTGATAGGTTCTGGTCTACACTGTAAAAACATTATTCTGACTGCTATGTGGAGGGAGACAAGGGTCGAAGTAGGTGGCTATTGCAGCTGTTTGGGTGACTTGGACGTTAGTGTATGAGACAGGATGGGCTAGGTTGTGTTGCAGTAACAAACAGCCCCTAACCGCAATAGCTTAACATTACACATACTTGTGTTTCTTTCATGCTCCGTTTTTTGTGGATCAGCCAAGGGGTTCTGTTCATTTTAACAATTCAGGGATCCAGGCTGACAGGGTCCTCATCTCGACGTGATTTCTATAATCCCCATGGCAGGAGGAAGGGAAATGTATTGGCTCTTAAAATTCCCAGCCAGAAGTGACAGATGTCTCTCTCTCACATGTTGATGGCCAAGTCAGTCACATGGACATGCCTAACTTCAGATGGGGTGGAAAATTGCCATCCTACCATGCACCCAGGAGGAGAAAAGCTGGACCACACTAATGACCATCCTAGGCCATGAGAATGAAGACACATAAATGAATTCAAGACATGTTTTGTAAGTAAAAGCGATAGTTCTTTCTAATGAGTTGCATGTAGAGAGGGAAATCTAGATGGTTCCCAGTTTTGCGGTTTAAGCATCTGATTCCATGGTGGTCCCATTTGCTAAGGAAAACACTGTGTATGAAACAAGCTTTGAGTGGAGCTGGAATGAAAGATTTGCAGTTGGGCAGGCTCAAGTATGGCAACTGAATGATGCAAATGTTCTGGAGCTTGGAAAAGAGGTTTGGGCGGGACACAAATCTGGGTGTCCAAGCAGAAGAGGGGAAGCCAGAGAGAGAGGAGGGAAGCCAAGGAGTATGCATCATAGACACCAAGAGAGTGTGGGCTTCCTAAAAGAGGCTGCTGAGAGATGCATTCTGATGAGGCAGAAAAACGACCCTGGATTTGACGCATGGAGTTTCTGCTCGAGTAGTGGAAGAAAAAGCAACTTTAGTGTGGGTTGAGACATGAATGGGAAGCCTGGAAGTGGATACGGCATGTGTAGACAATCCAGTGGAGACGTGTAGCCAATCTAGGTCCGAATGATGCCCCAGGAGTTAAGTTTCCTTCATCCATTCCTTGTTTCCTGTTAGACAGGCCTTCCCCAGGAGGTAAGATGGCAGCCTCAGCTTCAGCCCCATTTCCTTTGTGCAAACTAGTAAGGGCATTCCCAGGAAAGAATTCCTAGGAATCTGAGTAGAATTATCATAACTTCCATTGGCTCATGCATCTTTCTTTGCCTGGACTAATCCCAGAGCCAGAGAAATTCAGGGTTCTGATTGTCCCAGCCTGGATGGTGTTGCACATGGCCCTAGAACTAATGGTGGGGTCAATTGTGTCAGAAGTTCCATTAGAGAGGGGTTGATCCCAGAGGGAAATTAAGGTACAAATTCCAGAAGAATGAGTTGATACTGGGTAGCAAAAGCAATAGAAGTTCCATTAATCAGCTCATATTTAAATTTTCCATTTCTAAATTGGTATTTGCTCTACCACTTCATGAAAACCAGGGGAGAGAACTGCCCAGAGCATTTCATTTCAGGCCCCTCTGCAGTCCCATGCAGAATCATTGCATATCCAGATGCGCTGTTGCTCTTTCAGAGTCTGAAGTGCCCAAGAGCCCCGGGGACCCCCCAAGTAGCAGGTGTCCTGACGCCAGAAGGTGCCAGGGTGTGAGGTACATCCTGACCACTGCACCCAGAGGTAGGAACCCCTGGAATGGGCCAAGTGTCTAAGTCACAGGGCAAACAACTGACAGAATTTAGTTAAAAAAAAAAATCCGAAAGTGACAGAAGGATATGAGTGAATTGCAGAGTTGACAAACCCTGATCTCTCCCTGCCCACAGAGCTTTCAATTAGCTTGTACTTTTTATTTTTATTTATTTATTTATTTAATTATTTATTTTTTGGTATGTGGGTAGTTCCCTGGTCAGGAATCGAACCCAGGCCGCAGCGCTGACAGTGCCAGTGCCGAAGCCTTAAGCCACTACAACACCAGGGAACTCCTAGCTTGTACTTTTTAAAAGTATGAAATGTCATATATACAGAGAGCATTAATTGTACAAGTTCTGACAATTAAGTTCATGAACTCATCCTAGAAAAAGTGCTACATACCTCACTGTTAAATATCACTGCAGTCACCTTCGAAGTACTCCCCTTGGGAAGCTATGCACCGATGCCAGCGCCTAGTCCACCCTTCAGAGCAATTTTGGAATTCTTTTTCTGGAATGTCCATCAGAGCTGTCATTGTATCACCCTTGATGTCCTGAATGTCATCAAAATGTCTTCCTTTCAATATTTCCTTTATCTTTGGGTAAAGAAAAAAGTCACTGGGGACCAGATCAGGGGAGTAGAGAGGATGTTTCAATAAAGTTATTTGTGTACTGGCTAAAAACTCCCTCATTGACAGTGCGGAGTGAACTGGTGCATTATTGTGATGCAAGAGCCATGAACTGTTGGTGAAAAGTTCAGGTCATTTTTGTCTAACTTTTTCATGCAGCCTTTTCAGTACCTCCAAATAGTAAACTTGGTACAAATTCATAATGAACAATTCTTCTGATTGAAAAAGGTTAACAACATCATTTCCACTCTTGATTTGGACTGACGGAAATTTTTCAGTCGTGGAGAATTGCCTGACTTCCATGTGCACTCTGACACTTTATTTCAGGGTTGTATTAGTATATCCATGTTTCATCACCAGTAATAACAAGGCCCAAAAGATCATCTTGTCCCTCTAGAACATCTTGGCAAACTTGGACTCTCTTTTGCTTTTGTTCATCGGTGAGCTCCCTTAGGACTATTTTTGCACACAGCATTCTCATGCCAAGATTTGCAACTAAGATTTTCCAGTTTCTCTATTCAATGTTTACTTGGTCTGCTATGCTTCTCACAGTTGGCTGATGGTTTTGAAGTATAATTTGATGCATTTTTGCAATGTTTTAGTCAGTTCTGCTCACGTTACTGGCCGCCCTGACTTCTCTTCATCAGTGACACTTTGTCTCCCTTCAGAAAAATGTTTAATGCATTTGTACGCTGCCGTTTTCTTCATGGCATTATCCCCATAAACTTGGACTAACATGTCCCTGATCTTACTTCCACTCTTGCCAAGTTTAAGAACAAATTTAATGTTTGTTCATTGCTCTAATTCAAGCTCACAAAAACATGCAACAACAATAATGAATGCCACTCAGTAAGACACCAGCACATGCTGACATGAACACAGATGTGAGACACAGATATACCAGGATTATGGAACTTACCGAGTTGTTTGTACAGTGCTACCAATGTAAGCACACGGTGGCAAATTTGTGAACTTAATTGTCAGACCTCATATATGTACAGTTTCAAGAGTAACGATAAAATGAGGAGTAAGTGAAAGGACAGAACATTCCCCAGTGCCTTTGAGGCCCCTGGGTCCCCTATGTGTGGCATCACGCCCCCTCACCCTTGCACCAGTATCTGGATGGACTTTTGTCTTGATCATCCTCTTGCCTTCCTCTAAAGCAGGGCTGTCCAACCTTTTTGCTTCCCTGGGCCACATTGAAAGAAGATTTATCTTGGGCCACACATAAAATACACTAACACTGATCATAGCTGATGAGCTAAAAAAAAAAAAAAAAAAAAAAAGGTCCATGCACAATTTTCATAATGTTTTAAGAAAGTTTACTAATTTGTGTTGGGTCACGTTCAAAGCCACAGGTTGGACAAGCTTCCTCTATAGTTTAACCCCCAGTATATCTAGTCACATCTAAGCAATATGCTGCTACTGAACACGGAGCAGCGAGCTCACACCTCGCTGTGTGTGTGGAGAGGGCTGTTTGCACCATTGTATGAAAGCTCCTAGGACAAGAGCAGCCGAACAAAGTCTGCCTCGGCCTCCCTGAAGGTCTCCAAGAGGCCCTTTGAAGAAGTCATTGCATGAGGTCACAAGGGAACCTTGAGAACTCAGGGCCACCACAGAGGGGGCATTTGGCTGTGCTGTCGTGTGGATGAGGGTGAATTTACAGCAGAGATGCAGTCAGAGGAGGGGTGCTCACTGTGGATGGCCTCCAACTCCCAGGAGCAGGTCAGAGCAGAATCCTCAGGAGGTGAAATGAGGGTCCTCAGCTCATCTCTCCTGGAGGGAAAACTAGAAGCTTCATCAGCACATGGTCATGACCAGCCAAGTCCAGACAAGCAGCTGAGCCTGAGCCAGACTCCCCAGGCATCATTCTGTCCTCTGGTGAAATAGATGGGGTCAGGCAGTGAGCATCTTGGTGATGGCAGCCTTCACCACGCCCGTGCCCAGTCGGCACCCACTGTCCTTGACATCAAGTGCTCAGTTCCCTTCCTCCTCCCGCTTCCCCATCACCCTGGGCTACACCTCCTGTTCTCAGGCTCCTTCCTGAGAACACCCATCACCTGCCTTCCTGCCTCCCTCCTCCCAGCCTTCCCCGCTCGCTGTGGTAGCTTCTGGAGAAAGAGGGTAGTCCAGGTTAAAATTGTTGGACTTCATGTGCCTGAAAATGTCTGTTTCCAAACCCAATTGATTGAGAGTTTGCTGGGTTGATAAATCGAGATTGGAAATCATTTTCCTTGCAAAATTGCTTTGTTGTCTGCTTGTTTGTTGCATAGGTTGCTACTGAGAGGTCAGAAACTATTCTGATTCTGATCCTTTTTTCACCTGTTCTATTTTTCCTTCCCAAAGCTTCTCACATCTCACCTTATCCCCTAGTGCGCTGAAATGTCACCATAGGGTCCCTTGGTTTGGGTCCATCTTTATCCATTTTCTTTTCCTGGGCATATATAAGCCTTTTCAGTCTGGAAATGTATATCTTTCAGTTCTGCATACTTCTATTAAATTGTTTTTTATTGGTTCCTTCTTTTTGGTTCCTGATCTCTTTCTCTGGAACTCAGAAAGAGTGATTTGGTTGTTTGACTTCCTGTTCTGGTTTCTCAGGTGTTCCATCTTTTTGCTCTTTGCTCTACTTTCTGGGAAATTTCCTCTATTTCTTTTTTCCTGAGAGTGTGAGTTTTTCATGCTGCTATGATGTTTTTCACTTTCAAAAGCATATAAAAATCCTCTTAACGCTTCTTTTAAAAAAAAGCAATCTCTTCTTATTGGACAGGTACAGCAGCTTTTCTCATATCTCTGAAAATGTCAAATTGATGTTAACATTAGTAATAGTCCTCCCCTCACACACATCATAGTGCCTATTTCCAGATTTTTATTTTTCATGTGTTGATTTTAAAAAATTGAGATATAACTGACATATAACATTATATTAGTTTCAGGTGTGCAACATAATGATTTCATATATATAATGAAATGATCACCAGAATAAATCTAGCTAATTAACATCCATCTCCAGACATGATTAAAAACATTTTTTCTTGTGATGAGAACTTTCAAGATCTACTTTTTTAGTAACTGTCAAATACACAATATGGTGTTATTAACTATTGTCACCATGCTGTATATAACACACCTATGACTTATTCATTTTATAATTGGAAATCTGTGCTTTTTGACCACCTTCACCCATTCACTCCCCACTCCCTGTCTCTGAGAACTACCAATTTAGTCTCTGTATCTGTGATTTTGTGTTTGTTTGTTTTTTAGATTCCACAAATAAGTGAGATCATACAGTATTTGTCTTTCTCTGTCACAAAAAATCAGGATTACCTTATTTATTTATTTTTTTAGGTAGTTCCCTGGCTGGGAATCGAACCCAGGCCATGGCATTGAGGGTGCCGAAGCCTAGCCGCTACACCACCCGGGAACCGCAGAATGACCTTATTTTTTTATGGCTGAATAATACACAGGGTGGCCCCAAAGGAGGTACACAGTATTACATGGGTACACATACACATTGACATACAACAAAATAAAAACTTTACTGTATACTTACTTATGGGCCACCTTGTATGTATATCACATTTTCTTTATTAATTTATCCACCAGTGGCATTTAGGTTGTGTCTATGGCTTGGCTATTGTAAATAATGCTGCAACGAGCATGAAGGTGCAGACATCCTTTTGAGTCAGTGCTTTTGTTTCCTTCAGATGAATACCCAGGAGTGGCATTGCTGGGTCCTACAGTAGTTCTAGTCTTAATTTTTCGAGGAGCCTCCTGCCATTTTCCATTCACACTCCCACCAACAGGGCACGACAGTTCCCTTTGCCCCACACCCTCGCCCTTACTTACTATTTCATGTCTTTTCAACAATAGCCATTCCCACAGGTATCTCACTGTGGTTTTGATTTGAATTTCTCTGATGATTAGTGATATTAAGGAGATTTTCATGTACCTATTGGCCACTCATATGTCCTCTTTGGAAACATATCTAGTCAGATCCTCTGTCTATTTTTAAATCAGATTGTTTGTGGGGTTTTTTTCTATTGACTTGCATAAGTTCTTTATATATTTTGGCTATTAATCCTTTACCAGATATATGATTTGAAACTATTTTCTCCCATTTACATAGGTTACGTTTTCATTCATTCACTTGATTGGTTTCCTTCCCTGTGCCCAAGTTTTTTTTTAATTTTTATTGCTTTTGTTTGTTTTGTTTTGCTTTTTTCTTTCTGTTTGTGTCAAGGGCTTTTAGGTCTTTCCTCATGGGCTTCTTAGATTCAAAGTTTTCTAAAATCTCCCACCTGGAGGTAAAGGGCTGGCTGGGTGGCTCTCAGGGCCCAGTGGGGAAGGAGAACCAGGGGCCTCAGCATTCAGCACACTGTACGGCAAAACCATTTGTTTCTCTTCTGGAGTCACAGCTCACCTGTGACCTCTAGTCCAGAGACCTTCAGTTTCCTCCGTGGCACAGAAGACACTTTTGGGCTCAAGATAGGTGGAGGAGTATAGGTGCCTGGAGTTGCAGAGGAAGGGAGGAGGCCAGGGGCTGCCCCCTCGCTCAATCCCAGATCTTCCAGGGGCTGATCTCTTGAGAATTTTGTAGCACAGCTTGGCATGGTTCTTAGCTTTCCCCACCCCGGGCATTAACTCTTTCTGGGCTCCATTAAATCAGTCCCTACTCACCCATCTGCTTTCTAGCTCCCAAGGTTTGGTTGCTGTGGTTCCTGCTCATGTTTTCCTGTTCTTTTTGGTTTCTTTCTCCCCCTGTCCCCCTTAATCTCTTTACTGTAACACTTACGGGGTCTCAGGAGGGAGAAATGTTGAATGTGGGCGCTCATCCTGATGTATTAACCTGGAAGCTCCAATCAGACTTTTTTTCTATAACCCTCGTAAATGTGACCAGCCAGTCAGAGACCGGCAAATAATTGAAGAAAACCTCTGTTGAGGTAAGAGAGAAAAACAAGCCAAACAAAAGCAAAAGAACAAGCACAAGGGAACTAAAGATGATGCAGGAAATAGAGAAAAACTTCAAAAAAATATATCCCAAACATATTCATGAGAGGGTCAGTATATATGGGTTTATTCTTGAAATGGATACCTAGAGAACTTGAGGGACAAGCAGTCTTTTAGAATCTTTGAAACACACAATGATGCACATACAAGAGTGTTTATCACAAGATGGTTTCCAATAGCAGGAAATTTGTACAACCTAAATGTCTAAAAATAGAGGAGCAATTTAATAAATCATAGTATATAACTATAGTTGAATACCATGCAGCCATTAAAAATGATGTGGTATCAATATATTTATGCAAATGGAAAATCACTCACAGAATATATCAAAAGATTAGAACACAGAATCAAAATATTTGCAGTAAAATCTCATTTTGGAAAAAATATGTGTATGTGCACAGAAAGATATACTATTCTAGCTAAAAGATGAAGACTGTCAAACTAGATTTAAAAATCTTTATGCACAGATTAAAAAAATATGTATAAAAAATACCAGCAGTGATTACCTGCAGGTAGTGGAACGACAGGTGAGCATTACTTTCTTCTTTGTATTTTTCTGTATTTTGTCAATTAGTTTTCAAAATGCGTGTATTACTTCATAATCAGGATTCAGTGGTATTATTTTTTCGGTTTTGTTTCTAATATTTATTTTGTTTGATCTAATAATTCTTTTCCTAGGAATATAGCTTACAGAAATAGTCAGAGCAGACCAGAAAAATTATCTAAAAGGATTTAAAAGAAAACCATAGTGTTATTTAGAACAGCAAAAGGTTGGAAATGAGCTAATAACTGACAGTCTGAGATTCTGAGATTGGTGAGATCGTATTACACTTACATGTTGGAATACTTGGCTGTTAAAACAAATCATGTAGGGATCTTTTTTGATTTTTATAAATAGCATGTGTAGATATGGGCAGCATGAGCTCAGGGTTGTTTAAAATAACCAGATATGGATTTAGATATATTTAGGAAAAAGATTTGAAGGAAGGACATCAAACGATTATGAGTGGGTGTCTGGGATGATGGGATTCTCCTCCCTCAGGGTGATTTCTGGGAGGGTTGAGATGGGGTCTCTCACTCACCACTCTGCTACGAGGGTCTGGTGGCTGCTCAGGAGCATCTGCTGAAGGAGCGAATGTCTGATAGTATAGGTGGTTTTGATTTTCTTCTTTATACTTTCCAGTATGTTCCAAAATTTCTACAATAAACTTATTTACTTGTGTCGCCACATTAAGTTAAAAACTTTTTTTTTTTAATGAGAAAAGGTACAAAGAAAGGGAAAACAGCAGGGGAAGTGGTATAGAAAAATATACCCTTTCCTGAATGGATTCCATTCTCCTCGGAGTGGTGGCCGCATTGAGTGAGGCCAGCTGACTCCAAGATCTGGCTTCTAGCTCACCCAAGGTGCAAAACACGGTACCTGGCCTGATTTCTTGGAGAGAGCAGGCCTCGGTCAGAGGAGGAGTGTGGCAGTTCTGCTCAGATTCTTCAGCCCAGCCAGGAATCTCTGGGCCCGGCTTGGTGGGTTTCCCGTGTCATTGATTTTGGTCTTACAGAGGTTTAGGCCAGATGGGTATCATAATTATTCCTTTGGGTGCAGGTTCTTTGCCAGCACTGGGAGGTGGTGGCAGGCAGGGGTGGGATGGAGAAGATGGACTTACGGAGAGAGGGCCCCATGGAGAAAGGGGATGGCAGAGAGGAGGAGGAGTGAGATAGAGGGTCACCAAGGTTCTCTTTGTTATAAAAATAGCAATAGTACTGCTTTGGATCTTTACAGTGTGCCAGGCACTGTGCTAAGCGATTTTCATGCATTATCTGCTTTAATCCACACAAAACCTGTGTGAGGTAGGGCCCATAGCATCGTCCCCATTTTACAGATGAGAAAACTGAGGCTTAGGTAGGTGAGGGAGGCCACTGAAGATCACCCATGACTGCAAGGCTCTGAGTTGAAAAACACCTAAGGCTCTGTTCTTAGCTGTTCCTGGTGTCATGTTGCAAAGAAGCATTGCCCCCACAGCTATGAAATGAGGACTCCAGTGAAAACTCTGTGCCCGTGTGGGGTTGAGAAGTTCCTGGGACAGCAGAGGCTGGGGCCCTTGGAGACACGGCTCAGCAGAGGCCCCCGAGGCCACCAGGGGGCAGCAGAGGCCTGTGCTGGTGAGCCTGCTCTGTCCCCAGCTGACTGCAGGCTCCCGCAGCTGTCCCAGTCAAAACCTGAACCGCTGGTGGCCAAGAATAGCAAGGGGCTGTAATTCACGAGGGCGCTTCTTCCCAGGGTTTCGAAAGCCCCTCACGTCACCCCAATTATTTCACAATCGCGCTCACAGAGCACTTTTTCCATCTTCCAACAGGTCCTATCTTGGCGGGTGAGGAGAAGGGCTCCAGCACAGGCACTCCTGAGGATGGCGCGTTAGATGCTGGGCTGGGCCCTGGCATTGAAACAAAACAAAACACAGGTCTTGTCCCCAAGGGAACCTGTTACGTAAACAAATAACGAAAGTACACTGTGTGAAGTGTAGTCATAGATGTACGTGTGAGATTTGGGGGCAGCACAAAGTGGGAGAAAGAGGGGGAGAATTATAATTTAGGGATTTTAGCTCAGAGGACACATGGCTCCTGAGGAGGGCATGTCAGAGGTGGCCCATGGGAGCGTGTAGGCCAGCAGGAGCCATCTTTCCTGTGAGTTGAAGCAGAGAAAGAGGCTTAGAATTCTGGTCTAGGAGGTTGTTGGGTAAAGGGTCTCAGGTTGAAAATTGTCGGATGCTAAGAGAATGTCAGATGTCCTAGAAATGATGACGTTTTCATCTCTAAGTCATGTGTTGGGGTGTGGGTTGGGAGAGTTTCAACCTGGGCTCGGGAAGATGGTGAGAGAGGGTGGAGGAGGGGTTGGGAGGTGGTTATGGTCAGTGGGCTCTAGGACCCAGCAAAGCTAGTGGGGAAGAGATCCAGTCTTGCCTACTACTGCCTCTGGGCCAGGCCCACAGCAGTCAAGGTCCTTCATCTCCAAGGACAGGAGAGCCTGGATCAGCCCAGAGGCTCCCTTCCCTGAGTCAAGGATTTCAGGTTTAACCCAGCCAGGATTATCCCAGCGGGATTCCAGGTCTCCACCCAGGGCACGCCCTCCTGCCAAAAAAGTTTGAATCTGGGCCTGGCTGGGTAAATGACTCTTTGACAACTTGGACTCATTCTTGGCTGGTAATCTGTGTGGTCCCTGAAGCTCTGTCCTCCCCCCAAAACTGGCCCAGAAAGGATTGGAAGGGGAGGGGGGGGCACAGGAGACACTGGCACAGCTCTATGGCACAGCCTCCTGCAGCCTAGCAGCTTTCAGTCATGCCTACCCCCTGGCACTGTCACATGGGACACCCCTGCTTAGACAATCTTGAGTTTTGTGCCCAGGCAATGTCCCCCCATGCAGGCTCATCCCAGATGGTGGTTTTGGACAGCTGTTCTCAGCACAGCCAAGAGCAAGGGAGAGGGAGGGGCACCTGGGCCCGGGCGCTCCGTGTGCAGTGGCCCCACCACACATTGTTTTGCACTCTTAGGTTTTTTCTTAAAAGTTCACATGCATTTTGCCTTCTACTTTTTAGTGTGTCCAGGCAAGCTCTAGCATAAAAAACAATGTTTTAAATGACTTACAGTTCCATTTAAAGTGAGTTACTGTATTTTGCCTGGTATAATGCGCTCCAGTGTATACTGCGCACCCATGTTTTTGGCCCAAATTTTCAGGGAAAAAAATGTCTCATTTTAATTTTTTTAATTCAAATTTTTATTTGTTTATATTTAGGTACTTGCTTTTTGCATTAAAAAGGGATTTTAGTATTTATTTTTTAACATTATGGTACAAGAAATTTTATGGAACAAATAATTACAAAACAAGAACAGATACAAGGTACAAGAAATTTTATGTATAAAATTTTTTATATAAAAACACAAAAAACCCAATTATCGTATTCCAGAGTTTTCGTATTTTTTTTTAATGTGGGTAGTTCCCTGGCTGGGAATCGAACCCAGGCTGCAGCATGACAGCACTAAAGCCTTAGCCACTACACCACCAGGGAACTCCCTTCAGGGTATTATTATGGATATCATTATTGATTTCTGGAGTTACACTTTTAATTCATAAGCATAAATAAAATAATTAAAAACATTTATATAGACACCCAATTAGTACCACCCATGTACAATGAGCATCCTTATTTTTCTCTCACAAATTTGGGCAAAAAAGTGCGCATTATACACTGAATAAAATGGTAAAGGGCAGGTTTATTTTCTCAGTTCTCAGATGCTGTCAATTGCAAGAAGCACCATGAATTTAAGGACATTCTATATATATATATATTTTTTTTTTTTTGAGGAGTAAGTAACTTAGACACATTAGACATCAATGCATTCATATTTTTTAAAGAAATGTTAATATATGAAAAAACGTTACATCTTAGAATTAGGAAAATGCTTATTGGTAATTTTCAGGTTCCAAAAAAAAAAACTTCAGAGTAAAACTGGCTCTCCTGGGAGATATGTGATGTTTGCCTTTGGCTTCCTGTCCCCAGGGTGCAGCGCCAGGGAGCACAAGGCTGGTCAGGCTTATTGTGAGTCGGCCCCCAGGTTCTCCCAGAAAGAATTTTTTCTGGTCACCTAGAATGCTTAGGGGCTAGAGTTCCAGTTAATCAAGCCATTCTGGTTAAATAAGTGTCGTGTGCTCAATACATTATGAATTTAGACTCTTGGAGCTAGACATCGTTCTAAAATATAATCTCATCAATAAGCACTTAGTGAATACCTAATGTGGGCCATTTTTCCTTTACGTTGCCATCTCTAGAACACGAATGAATTCTCATTCTAACAGTTGATGATTCCACAGAGTTCCTCAGGGTCTTTGTAATGGATACAATTAAAGAAATGGGAGATGGGGCTGAATGAGAATGTATACCAGTGGTTCTCAACCTTCCTAATGCCGCGACCCTTTAATACAGCTCCTCATGTTGTGGTGACCCCCATAAAATCATTTTCGTTGCTACTTCATAACTGTAATGTTGCTACTGTTATGAATCATCATGTAAATATCTGATATGTGTTTTCTGATGGTCTTAGGTGACCCCTGTGAAAGGGGTTGCAACCCACAGGTTGAGAACCACTGATCTATGCTATGGCTGTGTTAGACTTTTTGGCCAAGCACTTTGTCACATGCGATCTCATTTGTTTCTTGCAACAACATGGGGAATATTACTGTAGGTCTTCTCACTGGACCAAGGAAGGAAGTGGGCTGTGGCTGATGAAGCTCCTTGCCTGGCACCATATGGTCGTGAGTGGCAGAATGTGCCTTCACCAGGCTCCCTGGCACTCAGTCCCCAGACCTCCCTCTTCTTCATGTGACTTCTGTGTTATGGGAAACACCTGGTAGTTTTGGTTTTGCTTGTTGCCCCCCGCCCCCCAAAAAATCAGATTTTTTGGGGGTATTTTTCTCCACCCTAAGGGGCAAACCCCAAACAATTCTAAGACTTTGAAGAGAGACAGACAGACAGAGAGACCTGTGGGTTGTGTGTGGGTCTATGACAAAGGCCTATTAAAATGCATTCAAAGTAACTATTTGAGTCCCAGTTGTGTACTCTCCAAGGGGCAAACAAGTCACCCAAGTGGGCTCCTCCAGCGGGTCCTCATGCCTTCTGTAAACCCTCCAAGGGCAAGCCATGGTGACCATGCATCTATAAAAGACCACATCACCCCTGAGCTCTGCCAGGCTGCCTCCGCTTGCCCTGGAGGCATCCCTTGTCAGTGGGGAGCTGGGTGCAAACCCATCTGCTAACACAGCAGTGTGAGCTCAGTTTGATTAAAGAGCTGCCAGGGCTCAGAAAAGGACCCTGCTAGTGGTGGAGGAGCAGAGAGTGGGGTCAGTAGGGGTTGGGGGTGGGGGCTGTACCACTGAGGAGGAGACATTTGAGCTGCCCTCTGAAGGATGAAAGAAGTTCACCAGGTGGATGGAGGGCATTCTTGGCAAGGGAACAGCATGAGCAAAGCTCACAGGCTCAGGGCTACATAGCAATTAGAAGATAGTATGGGTAGGAAAGTATGTGTGTGTGTGTGTGTGTGTGTGAGAGAGAGAGAGAGAGAGAGACAGAGAGAGACAGGGAGAGAGTGACTACTATTTGTCTTCTGTGTTTCCTCAGTCTCTGGCTTCCCCCCGGAGACCCTGAACTCTATGGGGCTCTGCCTACTCTGCTCCAGGCTCAGAGCTTT
Organism: Lyroderma lyra; assembly: GCA_004026885.1. Lineage (NCBI taxonomy): Eukaryota > Metazoa > Chordata > Mammalia > Chiroptera > Megadermatidae > Lyroderma > Lyroderma lyra. The sequence continues at coordinate 44,279 of PVJL010005930.1, forward strand.
CGCACTTCAGCCCCATAAGTGCTTCCCTGTTCCCTCACAGCTCCCTGCCCTGACGTGGTTCTTTCTAAGCCTGCTTGCTCTAAGCTTGGCTTCCAGGAGGACACTTGATCCCATCTCATGGCTGGCAGTGGGGCACAGCCCTTGGAGCAGCTGCAAGGATGGTGTTGACTCCAGATGGAAAGTGTTTCAAGAATTCTGATGTGACATCACCTCATCATGACATTGGCGCTGACAGTAACTGATCTGGGAGTGGCCAGGTGAAGTCAGTCATTCCCAACCTTGCCTCTTATCAAGGGCTGGCTCAGATCAAGGAGCTCAGCTTGGTGGGTGGGCAGCTAAAACCAAGGGGGTGGCACAAGGAGAGGCCTTCTGGGTGACCAGACCATTGCTGAGAGCTGCCTGGAGGCAAACGGATGCCCTTGATTAGTCCCCTGTGACTTGAGCCCAGCGGAGGCTCTGCACTTATGTCACTGTCTGTGGGCAAAGCTATTTGGCTGCTCAGGGCTTTCCTACCACACCACCCTCTTCTCTCCAAAGCCACCTCCCTTCTCACAGGCCAGGCCCCCACTCCCAAAGGGCAGTTTAAGCTCTGCATGTGGCCTCTTGCAGCTCAGCCCTCCCAGCCCCGCTAAGCCCTACTCAGCCAGTGAAGAGCTGGGGCTGCCCTAGCAGCATGCCGGAGGATGAAAGGGGAGTGCCGTCACAGCTGACATCCGCACCCTGGGCCCAGACCCAGGACTTGTCTTCAAGGCACCATCTGTCGCCTGCAAGAGCTGAGTAGGGACAGAAGGCTGGCACTGGGGCTCAGAGAACAGGGCTGGGAGGGGGAAGTCACAGGGGCCTGCACAGTGTATTTGGGGTCCCTCTGGTGAGAAACCTCCCTTATTGCCCTTTCTTCCTCTGCCACTATCTCCTCCTGTGTAGAGTTTGGACCTGGGCTGAAGAAGAAAAGAGTTAGATGTGGTCAGCCCTTGGCTCAGGGTGGCCTGAGCTTTCTTGACACCTAAGTGCACTCTCTTCTGGGGAAGCCAGATGGTTTCCAGCCTCCGTGAGCATCCAGTTCCACACATCACAGGGTCACTATGGAATCATGAGATAAGAGTTGGGCACGGGGCATCGGGTCACAGGATAGGCTGCCTAGGGTTGGCCCTCCCAACTCTCTGCCCTACCCGGGAGCAGGCCATCTTCAGAACACAGAACTGGACATGGCCAGAGACTCCCTTGGGTGGGAACAAACCCCCCAGTGGTCAGGTCTCTCGGGACAGTTACACATTCACAGGGACTGGGGAGCAGGAGGATTGTGGGGGCCCTCCACTGCCTACTCCTGCCACCTGCTACTTTGGAAGGGGCCAATGGATTGGGGAGAAGAGAGAAGGGGAAGGTGAGGGGATTTGAAGATCCGGAGGGAAGAGGAGAAAGAAAGGGAGGAGAGGAAGTGTTGGTTACAGGTAACAGAGACCCCACAATAACAGTGGGTTGAACAAGGTGGCAGTTTCTCTTACACACAGTTCTAGGAGGGTGGTTCAGAGCTAGTGTGAGAACCCCAGCTCCTCTTCCCACCATGTCTAACAGTCCCAAGCTGCAACATGGAGAAAGGGGTGGGGTACGGGCATACCCCTCATTTTAAGAATGAGAATGGGAGTTGCACACATCCCGCCGTCCCCTTCCATCTCACCACAGAGAATGTAGTCATAAGAGCTATATCTAGCTGCAAGGGAGGCTGGAAAATGTAGTCTTTGTTCTAAACATCCATGTGTCCAGGGTAAAAGGCTCAATGAGAAAGGAGACAATTGATACCGGGGCAGAGGAAAATAAAGAGGAAGAGAAGCTCTTAGAAGGAGGAGGGAGGAAATAAGAAAGGAATGAGGGAAGGATTCTTTGGAGAAGTTTGCACCCACAGTCAGACCTGATGTCCCAGCACACCTGGTCGTACCCCAGGGTGAACAGGTCTAGGGGTTTGTCAGAGGCAAGTTCCTTGGGGGTCAGGAGCTCTTTCCCTCCCTAGAGAGTGATTATCGTGCTATTGGGCCCAGACCAAAAATGGGCTGTGGAGAAAGATCTGAGTAACAAAAGGAAAGAAGACAAAGTCGGGGGTTTTACTTTCCTACTTAGCTAGGAAGAGACTTCAGAGTGTATTGGTGGTGTGAAAAAGGACGTGATAATGCATCTGAGTCATTGTCTTTCAGGTGTAATGAATGTAATGAAGGAATTTGAATTGTTTTCTTCAAGATCTGTGAAGGTGCATAAAATACAGGACCATTTTACATATTAATTAGGTCACTTTGGGGCACAAGTAAGAGAAAATCCAATCGCAATGTTCAATAAGAGTGTTTATTATCCTTCAGAACAAGAAGTCCAGAGGAGGGTAGTTCTAGGATTAATTAATTCAATAGCTCCAAGATGTCTGGGCTCTGATTCTGTTTCCCACAGCTATTCCTTTGATTGTAAGGTGATAGCTGGACCTCCAAGCACTAGGTCTTCATAAATTTACTTAAAGGAAGGAAGTCTTCTCACCAGTGTCATTCATCTGGGAGGAAACCCTTTCCCAGAAATTCTCCCTCAGAATTCCCCTTCTCTTCGCCAGACTGTGTTACACCTCTATCCCTCAACCAACCACTGGTAAGGAGGCGAGTTTAGGCCCATGGTGATCCATCGCCTGGAGACCACCTTGTCTGAGCGATTGCAGCGGGGTCCTGAACAGAGACACATTCTATTTTCAGGGAAGTAGGGAGTGATGGCTGTTGGTTAGGCCTAGGCAGACATTAATAATCAATTACAACTCTCTTTCTCACAGGGTCTTTACTAATCAAACATTGGCACAGAAGATAAAGCATATAGAGAGCTATCCAGAAAGTATCCAGCCAATAAGAAAAATAGAGACATTTATGGCCTCACTTTTTTTCCAGACAGATCTCTTATGCCATCTCAGCCTTTGATAATGGGAAATAAAGAAATCATAATTCAGGGCATCTTTAATGACCCAGTCATCCTGTCGTTGCTTCATGTGCTGCCTTTAAGTAAGTCTACAGATTTTTGACAGCCCTTCCTTCAAAACACAGCAGCTAATTTCTCTGGGTTTGAGTGTGGTCTGGACCTAGTGACTCATTTCTAGTGCATAGAAAATAGCAGAAGTGATGGTGTGCGAATTTCTGAGACTAGGTTATAAACGGCAGTGTAGATTTTGCCTTGGTCTCTCTTGGATCACTTGCTCTGAGGGAGACCAACCATCGTGCCATGAGGATGCTCCAGCAGCCCTATACATAGGTCCGTGTGGGAGGAACTGAGACCTTCTGCTAACAGCTGTGTGAGGGTATCATTTTGGAAGCAGGTCAGCCCCAGTCAAGTCTTCAGATGACTGCAGTCTTGGCCAACACCTTGACTGTCACCTCATGAGAGACACCAAGCCAGAACCCCCAGCTAAGCCACTTTTAAATTTCTGACTCACAGAAACCATGAGATAATAAGTGTTTATTGTTTGCAGCCACCAAGTGTTGGAATAATTTGTTAAGTACCCAGGGCTGGGACTAGAGTAAAGCAAGAGAGGAACCTAAGGCACAAAATTTGAGGCCTCATCCTGAGAGTGAGTCTCTCCTTAAATTTTGTGCCCTAGGTTCCTTGCTTGCCTCACCCTAGTCTCACCCATGTCTAGCAGCACATAAACCTCCGGCCCCTTTCCATTTCCCAACATACTCTGACTTGCATGTGGGGATCCTTGGGGTTCTGAAAGAAGCTGGCCCCCTCTCTGGTTCCAAGGGTAGAGCGTGTGACTAAGCCCATCAGCAAATTCCAGTACCCTTAGGTTACAATGATGGGATCAGCTGTGGCCTGTGACCCAGTCCTATCTGATCAGAGCAGAAGTCAAGCCATTTGCTAGGGATGCTGGGATAGATATGATTCCACTCTTGTGACTGCACAAGGTAAGTGTAACCATGAGGATTTGGGTCAGCCTTTTTGGGGCCTCTGAGGAGAGCCAGTTTGAGGATAAATTTGCTAGCAGGATGCAAAGAAGCTGGGTCCTTGGTGATACTGTTCAGCTGCTAGACTAATACCTACCTGAAGCCAGCCTCATCTCTGGACTTTTCGAGCTTAGTGAGCTAAGAATTTCCCCTTTAAAAATGTAAACCAGTTTGAGTCCGGTTTCTGTTACAGGCAAAGGAAAGCATAACTGGGATGTTAAACACACAGAGGAGACCCCACTTTGCTTACTCACACAGATGCTGCCAAGGATCCAGCTGCTTGCTTCACACTGTGCAGAGTGCGTATCCAGATGTTTCCATTACAGGGTTCTTGTTTCAGCCAGATGTTGAGTATCTTGTAAATGGAAGGTTAACATGATTTAATGCTTATAAGCAAGCATCCTTCCCTTCCCCTCCCACGCCCCCTGTCTAGTGCCTGCCCACTCATAGTCCCTTCAGGTGGCCATGTCCCACCTGAATCCTCAGGGAGGTGCCATATTTTGTATCATGTGATACCCACTACCACCAATTGTCCCCTTCCTCCCCTATTTGGGCCAAGGATTGGTATCTATCCCAGAGAGCCAGTCCAGAGGCTGGGCAACAACCCATGTGTGGCCTGGCATGAAGAGATGAGCTGGAGCAAGCAGAGCTTTTCTGTGTCTCTCTGAACTAAGACATCCTGAAGGAAGCAGTTATGGGCAGAGCCACAAAGCAAAGACAGGGCCACGGGAGAATGCTCAGCAAGCAAAAGTTACATGGGAATAGAAATAAAGAGCAGGCAAGGCTACCAAGAAAGGACTATCCTAGAGTCCAGGGAAAGAATAAGCTCATTGGGGTCAATTCACAGAGAGAACAGGCTCCCTGAGAGACGGGGTGTGCTACTGAGGATGGGCTAAATTCTGCTGTGGAAACAAACCCCCACATCTCAGTGGCTTAACCCAGTAAGAGTTTATTTTTGACCACACATGACCTGTCCACCACAGGTCACCAAGGAAGGTTTTGCACATGCTGGTGGCATGAGAACTCAGGCCAATAGAGGCTCCACTACTGCAGAGGCAGGGGAAGGAAATTCAGCTAATTGTTCATCAGCCAGTAAGGCTTCTGTCCAGAGTGACATGTATCTCTTCTGTTTGCAATTCATCGGGTAAAGCAAGTCTCATGGCTGCACGTAATTTTAAAGGTAGAAGAGTCATACAATGCTCCTGTGTGTATGGAAAGAAGAGAAACAGGAATATTTGTGACCAGCCTTGCTGATGTTCACAGAGAGAGGAGCTGCCTCAGATCCCATAGGTTCAGATTTCAGGAGGCTCTGCCATTCTGTGGTCCTGGTGTGCAGTCACACAAAATCTTCACCATTCTTACTGCCCGGCACATGTCCTGCAATACCCACCACCCTCCACACACACATTTACTTATTTCTTGTTACTTAAGACATCCCTCCAGGGACTTCTTATTTCCTTTAAATGCTCCTTTCTCAGCCTGGGACTTCCTCCCTCAAAATCCTAAAGCCAGCACAAATCACCTTTGTGTTTCCCTGTTACAGCAAGGTGGGGACCGATAGGCCTTCTTGTCCCGAGAATGCCAGAGGAGACTGCTGGAAGCTCTTTTTGCACACACCATGACTTCATAGTTCCCCTGGCAGGTCATAATACAAACCCATAAAGTTTTTTAGTACTTACTGTTAGCCAGGCACTGTGTTAAGACTTTCGTCTGAATTCCCTCATTTAAAATACTTTCAACCTCACTTTGCAAATGAAGAAACTAAAGCATAGAGAGGTAAGCAACTCCCTTGTGGTCCGATTTCGTGTCTGTGCTCTCACATTATAGTATCACCCAAAAGAGACAATGAGGAGGGCTTGGGGGCTGATGGGCCAGCTCTGGCTGAGGTTAATCTTCAAGGAGGAGAGAGGAAAGGTGGAGGCTGCCTCAGGTGGGTAGAGAGCTTAACTTCAAGGGGGAAACAGCCTGGGATACAGGAGAAGCACACTTAGTGGGGCAGGGTATGGTATCCTTCAGCTGCTCCTGGGCCCAGACTCAAGTCCTGCTTGGAGAAGATTGAGAAATTGAAAGAAAATAACCTGTCTTTGAACACACCGAATGACCAAATTGTGGTTTCTAAACAGCTCTTCTCAGTGAAAGGAATGAAGGCTCTTGGAGAATTGATTATTTCCAGGTCTGGAGCACAAATATACAAGACGAGCCCAGAACATCTTGTACCAGAAGGCAAGAAAGTTATCAAACACCACTGGGGTCATAGCAAAAGGACTCAGGGGTCAACTTGAAGGAGCTTCTACTGGATAGAAGGGGATCATTTGTACATCAAAAACAAACTAAACAAATAAAAACCCTGCCATGAATTGAAATATCAAATATTTCAAAAATACATAGGTTCAAAATAATAATTATAATAAAAAAATTTGGAGGATGCTTGCAGAAAACTATGCTGAGAACTGATAAAGGGAAAGAAGTTTTTTTCCTTCCCATTAAATTTGTTGAGGTGACATTGGTCACCTCAACAATTCTGTAATACGTCATCTACATGCTGCAATGTGTGTTCACCACCCAGGGTGAGTTCTCCTTCCATCACCATATATTTAATCCCCCTCCCTCCTCTATGACCCCCCTCCCCCAGAAGATTTTTGTAAAGCTAACTGTGGGGCCTCCCAATGATACAGTGAATTTGAGGGCTAGTTGGAAGTCTTCCCATGCACTCCCAAAGCTTCCCCTCTGGCTTTTTTAGGGCCTGAATATCCATTAGAGACTCTTTTCTTTGGGTTAAGAAATGTCCTGAATCAAAGCATAAGTGCCTTTGGGAAAGGCTTGTTAACTACTTTCCTCACAAAATGTGACACAAAGGGGTACAGCCAGAGATGGGCCGGGCAGGGCAAGGAGCTTGGCAACATTGTCGCTGAGGGCAGGAGAACGCCCTGGGCTGGCCATCCAGAGTTCAGCTCCTCGGTCGCCCTATCGGATGGAGTCCGATCCAGCAAGTGGAAAGAATGGCAGACGTGTGTATTTTATCACACAGCCCAGGTGATTCAGACACATGACCTGCCACCATTTTCTGGGGACAATGGACCAGGGCTTCTGGATGTCCCCTATTGGTCTGTGCAGGCCTGTTCCCGTGACTTCCTGTGTGAATGTCACAGCCGAGCACTTCCAGCCTCTTCAAACTTCACCAGGCTCCTCACCCTGGGACCTCCTCACCCTGGGACCTCCTCACTACTGTCGTTTAAATGCCAGGGCTTTCCCTGTGTGGGGAAGCTGGCACCGCAGAAAAGGGACTCAGCCACACGAGTCCCAGTGCAAGCTCTAAGCTGCCTGCTTTCACCCTCTCTCGTGGCTTCCCACGCTGTCCTGACCCGCCCGGCTTCCCATGTGACAGCCCCCTTGCTCACGGTGCCTGACACCTGACTACTCTGCTAGGCCTAGGACCCCGTATCTCAGCCCTAGGACCCCGTACCTCAGCCCAGGCCCCGAGGTGCCCTTGGTCCTGGGATCCCTTTTTCCTCACTGGTGCCCTCCTGGAAACTTTGTCTCTGGACAGCAGTTTCTTTGGAGTCTTGCTGACCAGCTCTGTGGCTCATCCAGATTTGTGGCTGGTCTGCCCTCATTCTAGAGTCTGCTAACTGCCCTCACTGTCCTTTTTCCCACCTAACCACCTCACCTAGCCCCTTCTGTCTTTCTCAGTCCCTCCGTCCCTGTTTCATGGCCCTCCCCTACTGAGAACACCACACACCTTCCGAAGCTTGAGCCCATCCTTTCCTAATAATAATGCACCGCAGCCTACCTCTTCCCCTGAAACTGAGTGCCCAGTTTGGGACTGACCTTCCGAGCCCCATCCCCACATGCCCAGCCCATGACTAATGGGCCCTGGCTGAGCTGCCCTGGTCTGAAACCTGACCTTTGCCTGACCCCATCCATGGGCAGGCCTGGGCGCCAGCCTTGGCCCTCCCTGGCTGGCCTGTCCCCCTTACCCTGCCTGCTGAGCCTGGGCTATGACATCTTTCCACTGAGCGACTCTTATTTTGAGAAGGCAAGCACGGCGGCACCCACAGGCCTGTGCACAGGCTACACACGTACACACGCACCCCTCGCCCTGACGTCTCACGCACTGGCGTGAAAATCTGGCTGGCTGTGTTTATTTTTCTTCCTCTCATTTCCCCTTTAGAACAAACACCAGCCCTGTAGCATCGGCCACCCTCTCCCGTCCTCTCCTAGCAGCTGTGAATGAGAACAGAGTCAGTCTTTTAGCAGGAGGCAGCAGCCTGAATGAATTGATCGTAGCCCCAGAGCCGGTGTGAGCATTTGTGTTTGCTTCTTAGAAACTCTTTGCACATCCCAAAGCTATTTTTCCATGGGCCTCGGAGCAAACGCCTCCCCACCTCACCCCCGCCTTTCAGATTTTATTTTAGTTCATTTTTGGTCCCATGCATTTTGTTTTCTGTTTTCTACAAGGGAGCCTGAATCAGGGCCTCAGAAAAACAAGGCCGGGCTGCCAACTGGAAATGTTTGCTCTGGGGGCGAGTTCGGAGGCTGGCGTCAGGCGGGGCAAGATCCGTGCCAGTGGAATGTGATTTGGGGGGGAAGCTGCAGGTCACTCAATTGCTGGCAGCCTGCCCGGGAGCAACTGGATGCTTTCTGAGCTGTGTGTGTGTGTGTAGGCTTTTTCCCCTCATGCAAACAGAGCCCTGGAGATGTGGAGACAGCAGCATTAGGAAGAAACTAGATGGGGGGTTGGAAAATCAGGAGGACTGAAGTGATTAGGTGGGCGGGGGTGACGGGAGGGTGCCAGGAACAGTGCAGCCATTTTATCCAGCACCCACTGTGTTCTTAGCCTGGAGCTGGGGGCTCTTGGGAGCGAGGGGAGATGCAAACTACCCCGGCCCCCAGTGACTCGCAGGCCCTTGGGAGAAACAAGGCTGCTGGTATAGAACACAGGTAGTCCAGCCTGAAGTTCTCCAGAGCTGTGTGAGTGGCTGAGGGTGTTCGGGCTTCCTGGAGGCAGTGTGGTAGGGTCCGAGCCCTGAAGCATGAAGTGTTACTTTAAAAGGAAAGGAGAAGTGTTTAAGATACTGTTAGTAGCTACCATGTGCCAAGGCGTGTGCTAACCCCTTTACATGGATGATCCGCTTTGATCCTTCCAACAACCTTACGAGGGTCACTGAGGCCCAGAGAGATTAGGGAATTTGGCCACGCTCCCAGCTTGAAAATGGTAAGCCTGGGTTCATCTCAGGTCTGTCCCACTCCAAAGCCTGACTTCTCCCACCACACTGAGGGGCCTTTTCCACTTAGCCAAGTTCCCTGGGGAAGGGCCTGTTTTTATTTTTTTGTAAGGTGTTTTTCTTTGTTTTTTTGTTTTGTTTTGTCTTTTTTTTGTTTGTTTGTTTGTTTTTTTTTTGATCTCTGGAAAGAGGACTGTTAAATTCAAGGTGGGGCTCTAAGATGCAAAGGTAGATTTCCGAGGGCAATGTGGAAAACACTTGGAGATCAGAGAAAAACCTACCTTGTTTCACCATTCCCAGCAGGTGGTGGTTTCATACCAAGCCAGGCCTCTCCTCCAGAGCAGCTCACCTCACCAATGACCCATGTCCCCTCCTGCACTCCCCAGCATGCCCCTTTCACATGCCAAGTTCTTCCCCACCCCAGATGTTCACTCTGGGACTGCCCACTGCAGGGTTCCTCAGAAGTGGTTCATGCTACTCTGAGCAGTACATGAAGCTGAGGTGAGCCAGTCAGCATGGAGTTACCCAGGGTAAACCAGCACAACCCTAGAGTTGAAGTCAGGAGACCTGGAGTGACCACTACTTCCCAGTGATGTCAAACGAGTTGTTTCCCTGCTTTGGTCTCAGTTTCCTCAGTTCTAACATGGGGCATGGCCAGGTGGCCTTGGAGCTGTCACTGATGCATGTGCTGGGTGGGGGTGAGAAGAGCTTGTCTCAGGTGTCCAGCCCACCCCAGGAGGATTCTCTGCCTCAGGAAGCAGGGTCTATCACGGGGTCAAGAAAGGAGAAGGAAATAAACCGGGAGAAGATGGGAGCCAAGGAGGTGGAGTCACGGTCAGGTCAGTTAGACTCAGGCTTGTTGGGTAGAGATCAGGTGGACGGTAATCTCTGATTAGAGCAACTCCAATGGCCACTTGGGGACTTTATTGTCTTGAGTCTAAATGGTTGGTTAGTCTTATCCATTGATTCTTTTTGACCTAACTGACCACTAGTGTTAGGACACTGGCTTGGGAGTCACCTGGGCCAGCCAGATCAGCTACGTTGGTTGAACTGGTTTGTCAATTCCATATGATGACTGATTTTACCAATTATTTCCAGGAAACAGGCAACTGACAGCATTAACCAAGCCCAGTAATTGTTTTGGCTTTTCAGAGTCTCAATTTGACATCGTTGGTCTTCATGAGACAGGCCACCTGCTACTTACCAACAACATCCAGATCCCTGAGAAGGCTGGGGGAAACCCCGTTAACAGTGGGTTTTAAAACTCAGTCTCCTCCTTCAATAAAATGGCAAGGGTGGACTGGACCAAGAGTAGCAAACACATGGGGTGACTACTGCCACCCTTACTCTTCCACCCTTAGCAGACATTGCTAATCAATTACAGCACTCATTCCCATGGGACCCGGATGCAGCCCCAGAATCCTTTCCAATACAGGGCTTCAGGCAGCCCCTACCAATCAAACAGATTTGGCATGCGTGAAAAAAAGCATTTGTCCTCCAGGCACTAGATGATCTCCAAGCCACCATCCAGCTGTGCTGATCTAGAATTGCAACTGATTAGGTGTCTGAGGCCTCAGCCTGGAGACCACCAGGTCTTCAGCTGTCCCTGGGGCTTCCCAGGTCTGTGGAGCTGCCCTTGAGCAGGACCATGGCTGAGCTGGTGCCTTATTAATTTTCCTCACTGCTAATAAATGTGCATTGCGTCAGCTCCGTCCTGCCCGCTCTGTTCTCCGGCTGCCGCCATCAGCAGGGACTTTTTCAGAGAGCTGTAAAAATAGTTTTTTTGAGGAGCCTGCACAGAAGAAGCAGCCAAGCCTTTTTTGTTTCATTTCTTTTTTGAGGGAACGAGGGAGATGGGTAGGGAATACTTCACAATGAAGGAATGTGCTCCTTCGGAAATCTAAAGTTGTTTTCCTCAAAATAATAAAAAAGCAGCAGCTATCACACTCTGGTTTCACATGGAGCCGCTGAGCACGTCTGTGAGGATTGGTAACAGCTCCCAGGGGATCGCCAGCTTAAGGCGCGTCTCGTTAGGCTGTTGGTTGACAGCTGGGTCCTGATGACCAAAGCCCTAATGAGCTGCTCGCCACCAGCCCCTCCCTGGCCGACTCAGCTTCCTTCGGGGGTCCAGGGGGCTTGACGGCTGCACGAGAGAGCATGTTTTCCCCGCGACAGGGGTTACACATGCAGGAGAGCTTCCTTTCTAACAAGTGAATGTTTCGCTTTCCCCCACCGGTGCTCTGAATTTTGAAGAGGCTTAAGACAAATGCAAAGATGCTGGGGAATGGGAGGGTCCCGGGTATGTAGGCTCCAACTTCTCACTCTTCCTGTGTTACAGATGAAGAAACTGAGCCTTGCAGGGAGTGGGGGACAGGGGAAGCAGGTTCCAGAGGGAAGGGTGCATAGCTGGTCCTGAGAGGACAATGCATCTCTTGAGTCCCAGACCAGCAAGTGAAAGCTGCAGGAAAACTCCGACCCAGAGCTTCCCAAACCTGAGTAATGTACTTGTATGCCCCTGTTTCGAAAGGTAATGCATTGTCACAGAGCCCCAGGACATAATTATACTCTTATGCTTTGTGCTTTTAATTCTTATGTAACTGTAAACCAAAACAAATTAGGAAATTAATAAACAAAACCACAAAGGGAATAAAATTCACATTAACAGCATTAAGTTAATATGGTGAATAATATTGTTTTGCTGAAACAGAAGCTGTAGGGCAAGAAAGAAGAGTGAAGGAGAACGAGAGAAGACTCCGGGCCTTCCCCATCAGAGGCCACTAGAATGAAGGCATCTGGGGGACAGTACAGTGTCAGGGGGAGAGGGTAGGACCAGACTCTGGTTAGAAGAAGCTGAGAGATGTAGCTGTTTCTGGGCAGCCCTCATGTCCTCTGAGGGCTGCATTTGCCCCGCACAGCCTGGCTTGCAGTGTTTCTTCCTTGGACAGGTCTCCTAGACTAGAGGCTCAGATCATCCCATCACTTCTTAGCAAATCCTTGACAATGACAGCAGTGCCATGTGACCATCCCCTCTCTCCTCTGCCATCTTACCTGCCAAAGGGAAGAACACTCACTGGGCTTTGCAAGGGAGTAGGCACTGCTCCTCCCTGCCACCTCGTCTTCTTTGGGTAAGAACACAGACCATAAACATGACACATAAGTAGATCATACAGTGTTTACAGCCAAAAAAAAAGGGGGCTCATGGTTCTGTTGTAAGTGGGTGGTGAGGGGAGGTCTCATTGAGGAGGTGACATAATGATGAAGGGTTGGAGGAGGTGAGGGGATAATCCCTGAATTTGTCAGGGAAGTAGTCTGCCGGCCAAATCCTACTATCTTTCCAGTCTGGTTCAAATGCCCCTTCTTCCAGGAAGTCTACCCGAGCTGCCATACTCAGAATTCTGGTAGGTTTTCCTTCAGTGTGTATCACTTTGCACCATGTCTTACAGCTTTTGATAGACTTGTATTAGCTTTCTCCCGGACCAGAATGTTGGCTCCCTGAGGTCAGAGGTTTTTGCTCTGTTCACTGCTGTACCCCCAGCCTTCGTAGGCATTCTACAGATGAGTACTAAATTGTCAGAGGTGGGCCAAGTTGGAGATAGGAATCGTCTGTCCTCAGTGCTGAAGCTTCTGACAGCAGACACCTCATCTTTCTGCCCCAGTCTCATCCTGGGCTCTAAGATGTGTCAAATGAATAAATGGCTATTGATTAGAACCCACTGTCCCCCACTCAATTGATCAAGCCAGGAGACCAAAGTCAGAGAAAAGAGAGTGAATTTGACATGACCACTAGTTCTTGTGATGTGATCAACTCTGTCTCTATATCTATTGGTTTCTTCTATCCAAGTAGCTGGTTGAATAGGCTCAGCAAACCCTGGTCCAAGCCGAGCAGTGGGCCTTCATTCATTCAGTAAGTATTTACTGAGTGCCTACTGTGTACCAGGGATTGTTCTAGAGGCTGGGATGCAAGCAAACAAGGCAGGCAAAAATCCCTGCCCTCATGGAACTGACATTCTAGTGGGGGAGACAAACAAAGAAACAAACAGCAGAAAAAATATAATATGTCAAATGATGGCAAGTGCTTGAAAAATTAATGCAGGAAAGAGGTAGAAAATACTGAAGGGGAAGGTTGCACACTCTATATGGGGTGCTCAGGGACAGCCTCACTGAAGAGGTGACACAGAAATACCAGAAGTGGGTGAGGGAATGAGCGAGCCATGAGACTACCTGGGGGAGAGCATTCCAGGCAAAGGGAACTGCCCGTGCAAAGGCCCGGAGGCATGGGGGGAAGCTTGCTGGGTAGGTTCGAGGAGTAGCAAGGAGACCAGTGTGGTGGGAGCAGAGTGATGAGTGGAGATGGGGGTGGGGCTGGAAAAGAGTGGAGGGGATGAAGTCAGACAAGGATGGGGGACCGGATGTCAACTTTGGCATCTATTCTAATGTTCTAGTTTGCCACTGCTGCATAACCACCACCCCACAATGCAGTGGCTTAACACACAATTTCGTATTTGTTCCTATGGTTTTTTGGGTTGACTGGGCTCAGCTGGGTGGTTCTTGCACTGGTTCTCCAATGTGGTTGCAGCCAGACAGAGGCTGGAGCTGGATGGATCTGAAGGCTCCACGGGAGAGGATGTTCAAGGTGCCCTCTTCACTGACAGGTCTGGCACCTTGGAGCTCTCCATGTGCCTCCTTTCCAGCAGAGTAACCCGGATTTCGAATCCAGTGACTAAGGACTCCAATTGGCAGGAATTAGAAATAGCCAGTCCCCTTTCAAGCACAGTGTCACTTCCACTTCCGCAGGGCTCCATTAGCCAAAGTAGTTGCAGGCTAGCCCAGGTTCAGTGGGGTGGAGGAAGAGACTCCACCTGTCCACCCGTGCAGAGAGAGGAGGAATTGATGGCATCCCCTAACACATCTGCGAAAAACAGTAAGTCATTGGGAGGCTTTGAGCAGGATACCTGGCCCACTGTGTGGAAACCTGGCACCTGTCTGCTCATCATGCCAGGCGCCTGCTGCTTGCTGAGCACCTTCTCGCCCTCCTCCCCACCCCCAGCCCCACCCTCTGCAGGCGAACCTGCAGAGAGGGAGCTCACTGCTGAGAAAGTGCACCCTCTCACATCTCAGAGAGAGTGTTGAAGGCCTCCTTCTGTCCCGCCTACAGTGTCCTCATCTGGCTCCCGTCCCAGCCCCAAAGATTCTCCCAATTTTCCATAATTGGGATGGTCATGTGGATAGAGGAAGTCAGAAGGAAGAATGGAGAGTAAGTCTGGAAGAGCTTCCTGCCAGGATACCTCATCGCTGTCCTCTGGATCCAACATCCTGCTGGTTAACGGTGGCAAGGCAGGCACTGTTGCTTGCGAGACACCAGGATGATGGCATTCTACTTTCTGTCCACTCCCCTGGGTGGTCCTGTCCGTGGCTGCTGTGACTACAACTCCAGGGGGCAGCAATCACACACATTCTGTTTCCTTCTGGCAGTCCAATTTCCATTCTTCCTGCCTTTCTCTAATGGGTGACAATCTGAACATCCAGAAACAGGGACTCTGGATTGAGAAATCTAGAGCTTCATGGCACAAGTATCCAATGGTCCATCCCATCTGGCCATGACGACAGCAAGCACTGGATGCCACCTGCAGAAAGGTCCTGTCCTCGCCTGTGGGATGGGCACCAGGCCTGGGTGCCAAGGTGTGGGATCCATATGCCTGAGACTCTTGAATGTCCAGAGGTGGTACCCCTGCCATCTAATCCTGACCTGGAGGGAAAGCGATCCAAGAGAGGCCAGCAGCGTCAGCTGAGGTGGACAGCAGGCAACTCACCCAGGCTGGCATGCGCAGGGTCAGCCAGGCTGCCAAATGGGCCAGCCCTATAGGTGGGCCCAGTTACTCATCTCCCCAGATGCTAGTCATCGAGCTCTTAGAAGGCAGTAAAGCAAATGGTTCAAAGCTTAGGTTTTGGGGGTCAGTTGGCCTGGGTTCAAATCTCACTTCCTATCTGCAGAATGGGTTGATCTCCTTGGGTTGTTATAAGGATTTAGTGAAATCACTCACTGCAGGGCAGTAATTATTACTGCCAGGCTTCCCAGCACTTGTTCCCAGTGGCCTAAGCCCTAAGCTCCTGCCTTCCCTTCCCTTTTCAGTTTCTTTCCGCTCGCTGTCCTAGCCATCCAGGGGACGTGGAACCTCCCAGTGGCACCACCATGCTAGCCCAGGCTAACCTCAAGCAGCTGATTCAGTGGAGGATGATGTTTTTAATGTAGGGCACAGGTTTTCTTGGGGTGTCTGCATTGTCCCAGCCCAAGCAGGGAGTGAAGCCGCCTGGAGCCTGGATAGGCTTCTCATCCTGGCAACTATTTTAGTTCACGAAATCCGTATCACAGTCGTTGGGGGTTACTTTCTACTTCGGCTCCAAAATCAGCAGCAAGTTCGTTGTGTGAGACAGCGGTCGTTTGCAGGCCGGGCAGCGTCCTACCACCAGGGGGCGCTGCCTGGCCGGGCTCTCCTGCCACTTCTCCGTGAGGCCGAGGGAAGGGAGAATGGGAAGTCTCCAGTTTGAAGCTTAGGCAGGTAGGCTGGACTTGGAAGGTCTGCCACTTGTCAGGCTGGGAATGCAACAGGGACTCTTCACAGCACAAAGGCTCTTTACAGGGGGCTGTTCCTATAAATGCCATTTCATCTTATGACTAAGGAGATAATGTCCAGATAATGAGATGGGGCTCAGAGAGGTAAAGGGGTTGCTAAAGGTCACACAGCTAGTTAAGTGGCAAAGCAGAGATCCTCCCTGCCTGATGCTACCCCTGGGGCTCCGGTATTTGACCAGCAGCAGAGGCAGCATGGCAAAAGGGGAGGGGCGTGTGCTGGGAGACTGAAGTCCGGTCTGTGTCTCACTCAACACAGCCAACCCTTCCTATCCACTCTGTTTTCCTTCTTCCACCCCATGGGAGCTTCTCCTCTATTTGGGGGAGTTGGTGAGGGGCTCAGGATAAGCATGAGTGGAGACCTCGATACTGAACCAAGATAGGCGACTTTTCTGGCGCACAGCCTGGCCTCTTTAGGGACAAATTTCAGTCTTGCCAGAGTCTTTCACAAACCCCAACTAGCCAGGGACACCTCAGCCTGCAGTTGTACCCTAAGTCTGGGGCAGACGCCAGGCTGGATAGAGCCTGGGTGTCTGTGCTAGCCCAGGCTGCTGAAGGCTGCCACTCACTCTACTTTATGTCCCATGCTGAACGCTGTACAGGCAGCCAGTCCTGAGGCACACTGCTACCATCTCTATTTTACAGAGGAGAAAACTGAGGCTCAGAGTATCTTAGCTCTGGAGAGGGTCCTTGGCTTTTCCCCATCTGTGCCACTGACGGGCTAGATGCACAAGGAGAAGGCAAGCTTGGGATCTGGAGAATGTACAGGGCATGAGGGCTGGTTGTCCTTCAGCAAAGGTTACCTGGGCACTGACTCTTGGAGACAGGGAGGAAGGAAGCATCAGTCTTTCAGGACTCCACAAGCCCAGGGGCTCAGACAGGTTCCCAGTGGAGGAAAAGTGGCAGCAATACTTGTCAGTAATCATGTGCAGAGGCCAGCAAGGGTGACAGGGGGCTTTGGTGATCAGCCAAGGCTTAGAGGAGGAAGGGGCACTGGAGCTGGTCACCAAAGGGCAAGGAAGAGCATGGTCTGCAGAGAGGAGGCATGGGAGACCCGTGAGCAAAGGCCAGAACATTACGGTAGCAGGCTGGGTGAGGAAACAGCAGGAGAAGGAGGGCTGTCTCTGGGGCACACCCTTGGCCTTCAGGACATAGATAAAGTGCAGGAAGACACTGGGTGTCCAGGGGAGGGAGGCCTCAAGCATATGCACTATGATGCTGGAACCCATCTCAGTGGAAAAAATGAGGTTCTGCATTTACTAAAATAAGAAATTTGCATGCTCCGTGTGTGTCCCTATAGGAATGTGGATGTGTGAGCGTTCATTTGAAGCCTTATGTCCAAGTTCGTTTACATCCATGATCTTTTCACTTGTCCAGGTACCCTGAGAGGTTGGCTGGACAGAAATATCCTCAAGGACAGATGAGAAAACGGAACCCCAGTGGGACGAAATGTCTTGCCTCGCATCATGGGGCTTGATAGTTGAAAAGCCAAGACCCATCTGGCTCCCGGCCTCAACTCTATGCTCCAGCCCCTGAACCTTCTGTCCAGACACCATCCTACCTCCCAGGACCTACCTCCCAGGACCCCTCTTGCCATAGGCCATCTCAACCCCAGGGCATTCTCCCCTAGACTCTGTATGAGCCCTGTATTTTCACAGGAAAACTCCCACTTAGGTCTGGTTGGTCTGGGGGCAGGAGTGGAGGACTGAAACCAGAAAGACCACAGTGGCTGCAGAGGTGAGAGCCCAAGGCCAGGCCAAGGGTCCATCTTCTTCTAAAGGAGAAACTTTTAGCATCCACCACTGTCTTAAGGAGAAATTGTCACAGAAGGGATCTGAGAGGAGTGAAGACCTGTGCTGGTCCTTCAGGGCAGCTTTGAAGATGGGGGTCTTGGACGAGGGCCCACTAGTTTGACTTCTTTCCAAAACCTCCAGCGGAATTGCTTAGAGGACAGAGGGTCTGGGGAGTCCCTGTCTCTTGCCAGTAACGATGGGCACTTACCAAGGTCTCTCACCTTGTGCCAGGCACTGCTCTGGGTGGTTTGCACATACATGATCAATGAATCTTCACAAGCCTCTCCGGAAGAAGGTACTCTTATTACCTCCGTTTTCAGATAAGGAAAGGGAGGCACAGAAAAGTTCAGTGACTTGGCCAGGGTCACTCAGTTTGTAAGTGGCAGAGCTGGGGTCTGAACGCAGAACACCTGCCTCTAAGAGCTTTTCTACCTGTATTATTAATAATAACCAGTTACCATTTGGCTAGTATCTCCTATTCGCCTGGCACCGAATTCCTCAGAGCAACACAGTGACCTAGGCATTACTGTGCTCCACATTTCATAGATGAGTAAATCCGATCTAAATCGGGTTTAGCGGGCAGCCT
This sequence comes from Lyroderma lyra, assembly GCA_004026885.1. Lineage (NCBI taxonomy): Eukaryota > Metazoa > Chordata > Mammalia > Chiroptera > Megadermatidae > Lyroderma > Lyroderma lyra. The sequence continues at coordinate 62,467 of PVJL010005930.1, forward strand.
GGGGTGAGGTGACTTGAGCTTCTCACAGATGCTAGGTCTGGCTAACGAGGGCCTGTTTAACTCGCTGTGTGACTATGGGAAAGCACATTCCTTTTCCGAGCCTCAGTTTCCCCATGGCTTAGGCTTTCTGCTCCCGGTCTCCTTGCTCCAGCAAGTGGCAGAGTGGATGGGGTTGTGGTGCTGTGGGAATGCCGATCTTGTGGAGGGTCCAGAGCCTTTCCCTTCCCCCATCCCAGAAGTTGCTGCTCCGTTTTGTTTTTTTTCTCGATTAGTTAGTGAAGGTGGAGGGGTGCACCGGGAGGTGGTGAGTGCGGAACGTGGATACTGCGTCCTGGAGAGGTCAGCACGTCCGGGTAGAGAAGGTCCAGCAATGATCTGGGGAAGGGCTAAAGGGCCCCGAAGCCACGTGCTCGGGCAGTTCTCCGGGCAGCTGACCGTCCTCTGGAAAAGAGCAGCGCCCCCGACTGGAGGAGGGGGCGGGGTGGGACAGGCAGAGGAGGCCGCTTCTGGGCAGAAGGGGTGGGGGTAAGGGGAGGTAGAGAGGACGCGGACAAAGGAGGCGGCCGGTAGCCCAGCTGTTTTGAAAAATGCTTCCTGTTTCTTTAAAGGCACTCGCCGCTCGGGCGGCCGGGCTGGTAGGCGGCGGCGGCGGCGGCGGCGGGAGCTGCCTGCTCTCCGGGCGGCGGCGCTGACTGATCTCGCGAACTGGGCTTCTGTGTAAACTGAGGCTAAACAAACACAGATGGAGCGCAGCGGGCGTGCTCCAGAAATGCTGGCGCGGCGGCAGTGACTTCAGATGACACTCTGAGCGCTCCGGGAACGGACTGCCCGGCGGCTTCGCGGAGCCGGCGGCGCAGCTGCCCCGGGCGCAGGGGAGAGGGGAGAGAGGGCGGGAGGGTGGGGGGAGCGCAAGGGAGAGCGCGAGCCTCCGAGGTGGTGAGCGCGGCGGTAGCCAGGCAGAGCCGGCCGCCGCGTGCAAAGCGAGCGTGGCGGGCGCGCGCCCCGGGCAGCCCCACGCCCCTGCTTCGCGCGCTGCCCACGCCATGAAGCACATACCGGTTCTCGAGGACGGGCCGTGGAAGACCGTGTGCGTGAAGGAGCTGAACGGCCTCAAGAAGCTCAAGCGGAAAGGCAAGGAGCCGGCGCGGCGCGCGAACGGTTATAAAACTTTCCGATTGGACTTGGAAGCGCCCGAGCACGGCGCCACTGCCACCAACGGGCTGCGGGACAGGACCCAGCGACTTCAGCCCGGCCCGGCCCCGGCGCCAGCCCCGGTGGCGCCGGCCGTTACCCCAGGTGGGGGAGCGGACACGGCCGGGGAACGCGGGGGCGCCCGGGCGCCAGAGGTCTTGGACGCGCGAAAACGCGGCTTCGCCCTGGGCGCAGTGGGGCCGGGACTCCCCACGCCGCCGCCGCCGCCGCTGCCTGCAGCGCCCCAGAGCCAGGTACCTGGTGGTCCCGAGGTACAGTCTTTTCGGGAACCCGGTCTGCGTCCCCGCATCTTGCTGTGCGCACCGCCTGCCCGCCCCACGCCGTCCGCGCCCGCTGCGCCCCCGGAGCCCTCAGTGCGCGGTGCGCCCCCCACGCGCCCGGGGGAAAGTTCCTACGCGTCAATTTCACACGTAATTTACAATAACCACCCGGATTCCTCCGCGTCGCCTAGGAAACGGCCGGGCGAAGCGACCGCCGCGTCCTCGGAGATCAAAGCCCTGCAGCAGACTCGGAGGCTCCTGGCGAACGCCCGGGAGCGGACGCGGGTGCACACCATCAGCGCAGCCTTCGAGGCGCTCCGGAAGCAGGTACCCGCTTCCAGCCGCACACCCTCATCGCGCTGGGGGACGACTGCCAGAGTGGGTGGGTGGGTCAGGGTGGGGTTGAGGGGCAAGTTGTCTCCGCCCGGTCGGCTCCTGGACCCAGACAGATATGGAGCCTCCTGGGGTATTGACCTTTGCCACAGAGTTGGTAGGCATCTTAGTTTGCAAAGGGGGTGACGGCACCTCCAAGGCATGCCCTAGTCCCCGCCCCTCGGGGTGACCCTGTCTGTGCGTCTGACTTCAGCCCTCATAGCTCACTTTATTTATCTACCAGAGTCCCTTGGGTGTGGTGGGGGAGTGTTGAGGGGGAATGTGGGAATCTGTCTCAGGCCGGGAAAGTGGGGAAGACCCCTCTCTTCTGGCATTTGGTCTGCGGAGGGCCCTGGGGTTACCAGGTCCCGCATTCCCTCTTCGGCCTCTAGCTCCCAGGAAGGATGTCCCTACACTCAGGTTGCATTTGGGCTCTGCACTCCTTGCCCTAGCGTCCTTAGAGACCTGGCTACAAGTCTGCGCCTCCTCCCCAGGGGCGGCCTCAGGAATTGACTGGCGAGGGTCTTTCCAGGAGATCTCTTCCACACTGCCCTTCACCCGGTGGGTCTGGAGCCTCCTGGGTTACTGACCTTCGCCACAGAGTTGGTAGGGATCTTAATTTGCAAAAGCAGGTGAGGGTCCCCCCAAGGCATTTCCTGGTTCCCCATGTCCTTCCCTTCGACATGACCCTGAGAGGACTGGTTCGTTGGGATACCTTCAGAACCTAAGTCTGGGGTGGGTTAGATGCTTCTCAGTTTGGAGCTGGTAAGGGCTGCCCTCACTGGACAGTGTCCTGGTGGGGTGACGGGGAAGAATATCTGCCTAAGAATTATTCATGGTGGGGAGGGGCAGTTTTATAATTCCACTTTAGACCAGATTGGGATTGCCCTGGGGTTTTAGGATTCTATTTTCTTAGAAGGGAGATCTAAGAAGAGGGTGGCAAGTGCCCCCTGCCCCCATCCCACATAGGGCATGGGGAAGAGTAGGGGTTGGATGTGACTTCCTTGGCAGCTGACTTCCTGTGTGACTCTAGGAAAGTTACTCAACCTCTCTGGACTTTAACTAGCAACAAAACAGTTCAGAAACCATGACCTTCTTTTTGGATCACACTCTGCTTCTCCTCCTGCGGGTGGGGTGGGCAGTGGTGTCTGTGTCCATCCATGGGAAGGGAATTGAACTGCTGGGGCAAAGAACCCCTATGACTTTTGAGCCAAAATGTCTTCCTTGGGTTTGAGTAAGATGTTTGCTCAGTGAGGTGGGCTGGAGGGGTCAAGTAGCTGTCACAGACCAGGCTGGGCCACTGACCGTGGCTATGCCAGCTGGAACCCTGGGCAGTGTGCCCAGTGGAGCATTCAGTCCCCACCTTGGGCAGCAGTCTGTGTCTGAATGCCTGGTGAGGGCAGCAGCCTAGAGAGTGTCCTGCAACCCACTCCCCAGGACAGAAGGATGACAGAAGGTCAGAGAGATGCCTGTGTACCTGCTCACCTTGCAACTAGGGACACCCTTCCCAGATTGGGAAGTCCACATGCCCAGAGCATCACAGCTGGTGAATAGCAGGGCAGGACTGGCACCTAGGTCATTTGATTGCCAGTTCAGGCCCTTTCTACCCCTCTGGAAGCCTCTTTTAGTGCTGAGAAAATATTTCACAGATGGTGAGACTGAAGTTCGTAGAGCTATGTCAGGTGATCGAGGCCTTGTGGGTTTTGCACTGCACACCTTTTTGGCATGCCATTCACTAGACTCCAGTGTTGGCATGGTGCAGTGACAGCCTGCATAGTTGTGTGCCACTGTCATTGCAGAGACTGGCTTTGAATCAGTGTTAGCGAGTTGCTCCAGTGCCCAGGCTCTTGACAGCTCTGCTCCTCAGCCTGTTGAATGCCCCAGAGCTGTCCACTCTCAGCACAAGCAAGCCAGACAGCCTTCTGTTTTGTCCATCCTCTCAATCAGAAAGGGATCGTGGGGAATGAGGCTGCTTAGCTACAGAGGTGCAGGTGGGGATAGGCCCTCTGGTCTTGGAAGGTGCGTGGCAGTGGGGCCAGGGTGGTGGGTGTGCGGGGCAGATGGTCAGGCTGAAGCACATGCCACTAGCCCAGCTGCATAGAGCCCTCCCCACCGCCTCATGTGAAGGCCATGTGTGCACAGCTGGGCCTGGCCCATGTGCAGGGCTGCTCCGGGGCCAGGTGGGAGGGGGTCGGAATGGAAGCCTGGTCTTACTGGGTGGGTGAGAGGAGGGGCCAGAGCTGGGGCCTCCGGCTCCTGGCAGAATCTTCTGGCTCACAGACTGTGCTCATCCTTGGGGCATCTGGTGTGTGTGCAAATTTCCTCTCTCCCCTGCAAGTGCAAAGCCCCTCAGCCTTGGTGGAGGAATGGCAGGCAGCCTTGCAGGCAGAAGTCCGAGGTGGCTATGAGGAGCCCTCAGGACCTGCGGAGGTGTCTCTTCATGAAGGAGGTGCCAAGTGAGGGGCACCTGGGCCCCCTTATCTGCTGTCTCTAGATTCTCACAGGGAACCCCCACAAGGGAACTTGGGATGGCCCAGGAGGGGTTGTGGGGATGGCACCCTCATCCCCCCACCTCCCTCAACCTCGGACCCTTCTTATCCTGCCCCCCTCATGTCTGTAGTTACCAGGATGGCAGCTTAGGAGCCTCACTACATTGAGCCTGTGGTTGCATATCTGTAGTGCCACCTTCCCACGTTACAGAGGAGAACACATACAGAGAGCTTCAGCGAGTGACCAGGATTTGTACCCAGGCCTGTCTGGCCCTGGGGCCGTGGCTTTTAATTACTAAGACCCAAGTTCTCAGGGTCTCGCCTTGTTGGTGTGTAGAAAGTTGGGATTTGAAAGAACTTATTTGAATAGAACTTGTGAAGAACCTCTAGTCACTCTGCATAGAGTGGGTTTGTCTCAGGAAGTCTGCACTCAGAAACATAGGAAATTAGAGAATAATAATTTCAAATGGAATGAAGTTCTGAGCTGTGTTCTATGGACTGTGTTGGAGCTCTTTGGGTCCAGGAGTCTCTGTGGGCTTCCAGGAGGGCATCTTGGGCCGGGTCAGAAGAGTGGCTAGGAGCTGGCACAAAGGCCAGAGGGCTTCCAGGCCTGTCCTGCATCGGTTGGCAGGTTCTTGGCTTTGTTTCTCTGTAGCAGCACCTTTCTGCACTTGCCCACAGAGACTTCATTCTGAGGCAGTAGGTCTTGTGATGCCCATTTTATTGGTGAGGTTATGGACCTGCCTGAGGTGATGGGAATGGCCAGGGGCAGAGCCAGGCCTTCAGGCTCCCAGGTCGATGCCCTTTTCACGTTATCCTGCTTTCTGGAACCTGGAGAGGGTCCAGCTTGGGGTGGGTGGGATAGAATGTTCTGGGAGCATATGGAACCTTGAGAAAATTCCCACGGTTCCTTCTCTGAAGCTTAAGAATCTCTGTGGGGTGAACATAAGACAGGTCCTTTTACTTCCCCGGAGGTGGACAGTCTCTCAGGAGCTGGAGCCAAGTGATCCTGCTGCCTGCCTCCTTTGGCCCGTGTGCTCTGACCAGGGTGAGCAGAGACTGCTGTGGGGTCCTCTGCATGCTGTGGGATGGCTGGGCACTAGAACTTGCTGGGGATGCTCAGAGAGGTAATGCACACAGGCTGGGATCTCATGGGATCAGTCCGGAACTCTCTATAAGCAGTAGAGAAGGCTAGGCTGCCCACCTCCCCACCTCAGGCTATAGATGCCCATCCAAATCCCTATGCAGTTGCTTCTGGCAAATTGGAAAGGGCCCACTTAAGGGGGGAGTTCAAAACCCAAAAAATCTCCCACCAGCCAAGAGTCATCAGAAGTTCTTACACCCACTCTGTAAAGTAGAAGTGATGTTTTCTACCTCGGGGGGCTGTTTAAAGATGAATGTAGGCATTGTATTCAAAATCCTCAGTCCTCTGTGTGCCTTGGTAGAGCACAATAAACAGCAAGGGGTGGCCTGGACCCAGTGGTCATGGAGGGTAGGCAGGGGGTGTTAGCCCCACTCCCCAGTTGAGCAGACCAAGGCTCAGAGGCGGAAGTCACTGCTGGTTAGTGCCCGGGATTCAGACCCACTCTTTGGCCCACTGCCTTGGCCTCCTAGAACTAGAACCTGCCAGGGATTCTTACTTTGTGGCAGCTGCCCAGGAGCTGGGCTGTTGGGGCTGAGGTGCTGCATCCTAGAGTGTGGGTACCAGGGGGATCTGGAATTAGCCAGGTAAGCGGTAGAGCATACCCCCTCATCCAGGGGAAGGAGCAGGAGTGATCTGACCAAAAGTTGCCTTTGTCGTCCCATATGTGGCCAGCTCTGGTGGTGGGAGCCAGGAGAGCCCTGTGGCCATGTGCGTTCCTTGGGCACCAGATAGATGAGCTTCTGGTTCCAACCAGATCTTAGCTAGGGACCTGGGGCCTAATATGTCACCTCTTGGTTTCCTCATGTACAGATGGGATGATAATATTTTTTTTGGGGGGGGGAGTTTTAAATGGGAAAAAACTACTTGTAATAGCTACTTCAGTGCCACATGTACAACCAGAGTTCAAGAGATGGTTTTCTTGTTACACCTGGACTTTGACAGAAGCAAAGTGGGACAGAATGACAAATCTGGGACAAAACTGGCCCAGAACCTGGCACAGGATTCCCTAAGTTGGCCTTGACCTTGCCTGTTGCTTTGTATTCCCACAGTGACCCTGGATCCCCGTGCACAGATTCCCTCCTGAGATCTCCATTCCCAACTGGCAGGGCACCTAGCTGTTCAGGGACCAAGGGCTCACAGAGCTGGGTAGCTCCCAGCTTGGCCTCTGTGTGAAAACAATTCTAGGGGCCTGTGTCACAGAGCTGTGCCCCATGTCCAGGGCATCCACCGGGCAGGCACTGCTTCCCCAGGGTGCCCTGTCCCAGGGTCCCACAGTCCTTGTTTATTTGTTCAGGCTGATAAAACAGGATTCTCTGGCTTCTAGTTGGGAACAGGCAAAGTGCATTGTTCTGCTGGCTTTTCTTGGATGGGTTTGGAGCTGCAGCCAGGGTAGGAGTGGGAGGTGGGAAGAGGGAATGCATGGGAGTGGGCGTTCTCTCTGCCACCTCCCTGCTCCTCCCTGGGTTTCCTAGCCTGATGAGGGGCAACTTCTTGGCTGCTGGAACATTTTAAAAGGTGACAGCAAACCTTGCTCCTGGTGCGGGTGTGTCTCAGAACCCCTAGAAGGTGGGGGTATAGGCAGGCACTGTGTCCTGGCTCCGCATTTCCTGCCTCTCACCCTCCCTGGAGCCTCTCTATGGAGACCTGCAACACCGACTGTACTAATTTCACAGACTTGTATCAGGCCTTACTCTATGCAGAGCCTAAATCATCTCATTTAATTTCTGCCATGCTGTGAGGTCAGTCCTGTTAGTAATGACAAGGACACCAAAGCTCAGAAAGATTGTCACTCACCCAGGAAGTTGAACCTGGTGACCAAAAGGTATGTGTGCTTAAGCTTTAGGCCAAATAGCTAAATCAGCATCCTCAGCATGAGGAAAGGTTTTTGAACGCAGTTGTAAAAATTCTGGGGTCACCTGGTGAATGTGAAGGGAAATCATTCATGTTTTTCATCCAAACCCTCATTCAACAAACCCTTTTGAGGGCCTGTTATGGGCAGGGCCTGTGCTGGGCTTTTCAGACAGGGCCCTTCCCTGGCAGCTTACAGGGAGACTGACCATTAAATGAGTCACAATAATCAAAAGTTAAGGACAGACAAGGTGCTGCCAGAGCACTATTAAAGGCCAAGTACCCCTCATTTCCCCTGGTTTAGGGTTGGGGTGGGGCAGGCAGATAAAGCTCCTGGACAAAGCGAGGTTTCAAGTGAGATGAAGGTGGATGTTACATTTAGGATTCCCATGTGAGGTGACTGTCTCGTTCATGCTTTATCCCTAGCGCCAAGAATAGCGTTTCTCAGCTTCAGCGCTGTTAACATTTGGGGCTGGGTATTTCTTTGTTGTGGCATTTGTGGGATCCTGTGCAAGGTAGGGGGTTTAGCAGCATCCCTGGCCTCTCCTTACTGCAGGCCAGTAGCACCTCCCCACCTGCTCCCTGGTAGTGACAGTCAAGAATGTCTGCAGACATTGCTAACGGTCTGCTGAGGAACGAAATTGTCCCTGGTAGAGAACCACTGACCTAGAACAGTGTCCTTGTTGAATGGATGTGCCATGGGGGTCTCACTCTGTGGGATGAGGGTTAGTGAGTACCAGATATCAGTGGCAGGGATGGATCCCAGAGAGTCGGCGAGAAGAGGAAACCTCGAGCCTTGGTTGCTGGGCGAGCACATTTCAGCCATTTAGGTGAAGGATGCCCATGACACCCGTGGCCTGTGGGTCAGCCCCTGTCAGATGGACTTCGTGGTGACCTTTCCACATTACAACTCATAACTCTGCTGCAGCCTTCCTAGCTTTTTGCTCATTCAGCACAAACATTGGTGGGTAATGTTAAAAAGTTAGAGGTTCTGTCTCTTCACCCAGGACAAATCCCTGTGCAATTAGTGAGTATTTAGTTGGTGATGAATCGCTGACAAATATGTCAAGTCTGGTTGGGGCTGTAAGTATTTATTATGCACCTGTTGTGTGCCCAGCAGCATCCCAAGTTCAGAGGGCATAAGGAAAAAGAAAACCGACCTTGCATGTGCCCTCCCAGCTGGGCATCTTTCCCTCTGGTACGTTGCCAGAGTTCCAGCTCTCTAGAGACATTATAACGTCACTCTTGAGTGTGAGTTCTCTGAAGGCAGGAATCATTTATTTGTTGTCGGAACCTCAAGTGCCTGGCAAGACGAGTGTCACCGAGTGGGTGAATGAATGGAATAGCAGAGCTGGAAAAAAGTCTGCTTTCTCATAGAGACTCCTTCTTAGGGAGGGTTGGTTGGGGACAGAGCTCTGTCATGGTGGGAATGTACTGTGCTTCATTCCTGCTGGCTCGTGGGCACGAGCTGAGCCTCAGTTTCTTCCCCATAGGAATGTGGATCCCCCCCCCCCCGCCCGAGTTTGTGAGTGAGCTGAGATGGGTGTGAGGAAACAGCGGGTGCTTAGAACAGAGAATATAATCTGGGTCAAAGGCTTAGACAGGCCACCTCCGATGCCCAGCAGTCCCCTCTCAGGCTGTGCAGAGGTCACTCTGAGTGGCTCCATGCCTACCTGGCCAGGGTACCCTGTGGGGGTCAGTGCTCAGCAGAGACCCCAGCAGCCCCTCCTGACGCCTTCTCACCCCACAGGTGCCGTGTTACTCATACGGGCAGAAGCTGTCTAAACTGGCAATCCTGAGGATTGCCTGTAACTACATCCTGTCCCTGGCACGGCTGGCTGACCTCGACTACAGCGCCGACCGTAGCAACCTCAGCTTCTCCGAGTGCGTGCAGCGCTGCACGCGCACCCTGCAGGCCGAGGGACGTGCCAAGAAACGCAAGGTATGCACCAGCAACTCAGGCAGCAGGCTCTGGGGGAGGACCGAGAACGGGGGCAGGAAACTGGGCTGCCTCCCACTCACCTGGGCTCCCAAAGGCCCAGCAAGATCAGCCTCTTGGCACTTTGTTGGCGTCACCCCAGCTTCAGAGCTCCTCACATCCCTGGGATTATGGAAATGACCCTACTCATGGTCATGGGGCTGCTGGGGACCTCTTGGCCTGGGTTTGCTTATCAATGAAATGAGGACAGTTTATCGCTGAAGCTCTTTCCGGCCGCCCGTGCTGTGGTGCTGAGTTCTCCAGCTGCCCCTGAGAGCTGTTGTCTTAGGATGAGGTCCCCTGAGCAGGTGATAGCCCAGGAGAGCCCTTGGGCATGTTTTAGGAATGTGACTTATCCTGAGGCCATGCAGAAAAGCAGGTGATATTCATTCATTCATTCATTCATTCATTCTGGAGGGATTTGCTGAGCCCCAACCTGAGCATGCTGGGCAGGACTATAAAGATGATAAAAAAATATGGTCCCAGTTGCCACATACCTCACAGGATGGTCAGAGAGACCCTTGTGCAAGTAGGTAAGGGCAGGACAGCATGGTAAGGAGGTCTGGAAGCCTGTGCTAGGGGCTCTGGAAGGCCAAGCCGAGGAGGGACAGGTTACCTCTCTTGGCTGAGGGAGTTGGTTTAAAAGGACGTCTTAGTGTAAGGGGTGTTTGACCTGGGACCAGCAAGATAACCAGGAAGTCACCAGGCAGATGGAGCTGGGAACAGCACCTAAGGCAGAGGGAACAGCCCCTACAAAGCCTGATGTATTCAGAGAAATATGTGTAGGAGGAAGATTGCTAGGCACAACTATGGTTCCCAGTTGGCCTGTGAATCCAGCATTTCCGGTTGTGGGTGAGTGCCAGACAGTGCTTATGGCAACCCTCTGGACCTCCGTTCCCACAGAGCTGGAGGGACTACAACAGAGGGTAGGACCCAGCCCGCGTGAGGAGGGTGGTGGGCTCTCCTGGGCATCCAGGGATGGGGAGGGTAGAAAGCTGGGGGATTGGCAACTCCCACTGGTTTCTTCCTTCCTCGCTCACCCCACCCCTTATCCCTCACATTCACCCCAACCCCCGCTCCTCTTCCCAGCAGGCCTTCTTAGGGTTCTTCAGGCTTCCCAGGGGCCCCCCTTCCCAGGGAGGCCCTCCGTGGGCTCCCCTGACTATACCAGCGGGGCCGCGGCACATCCTTGTAGGCAGCTGCTGCCTCTGCTGTGGTAATTGCACATTGCATTCCTGGGAGTGATTAACGTGGGCCAATTAGATGAAATCTTCATCAAGTGGGTGAGAGAGGAAGTGCCACTGGCCGTTCGCAGGGCGGCTTTCCATTGGAAAGTGACACGGATAAATTAAGGGCGTGATTGATGGCTCCATGCAGCGCTTTGTGACAAAGGAGGTTTGTAAACTCTCCGTGAACTTCCCCTGGCATTTGGGCGGTCTGGAGGTAGTGCATGGGCAGAGTGGGCAGGCACTGTTTTCTCCATCTTTGCCCCTCTTTATCCCCTCTCCCCAGTCCCACCCTCATCTGCCAAGGTCAGGAGCACTGAGGCCCCCTCCCCTCGCTGTTCCTTGATTGGAGCAGACAGTGTTCTGGGCTGGGGAGGAGGCTGACGCCTGGGAGGTGAGAGAAGAAGGGATCGTGGGGTGAAGATGCCCAACGGAGACCAGCTTTTGCCTTCCCCTGAAATCATCTCAAATCTCAGACACGTTAAGCATTTGGTCCAGCCTTCCCACTGTCCAGATTGGGAGACTGAGGTGGAAGGTGGTGCTTGAAGAGCATCTGACAGCTCTGCCTTCGAAGTCCTGCTTTGCCACCCACGCCCTGTGTCATCTGGGACCCATTTCTTAACCTCTGTAAACCTCAGTTTTCTGGTTGGTATAAACAGGGATGATGGGAACATCAGGGATTTCTAAGGTCCTTTCCAGTCTGACGGTCCAAGCAAAGGTCTTGCCTCACCTCAGGAGGGCAGTGGGCAGCTTGCATCCTGCAGTAGCCTCCCACCAGGCACACTGTCCCAGGCTGCCATCTCCTAAGTGCTGGGCCTGGGCAGTCACCACTGCCAAGAGGACTTAGATGGAGGGACAAGACCAGGTCCTGGAGCTGCTGGGACCTCTGAGGGCTTCTCTGGGCCTGGCATTCTTTCCTGACAGGTTGGGGACTCACAGGACCACCCTACTCCTGCTGCTGTGCTTTCCTGCATCTCTGTCACCATGCAGGTGGGTGAGTTCCAGGGTGTCCTCAGGGATGGTCTCCAGTGACCTGCCCAGTGGACCTGAGTAGGTGGCTGAGGTGGGCTTTGTTTTGTTAACCATAACCAAGGGGGATGGTAGTTCTAGAGATTCACTCATTCATTTGATGTTTATTGAGCATCAAATGGCAGATAAATGACAGCTGGCATGGTGATGATCACCGATGTGAATGATGATGAATTGAGCTGTCCCACTTGAGGATGCCTCCCTCACAGTTAATGTGCCCCGAAAGGCTGGGTGATACTTTCTCAGGTTCCTCCATGAGAGATTGTGCTCGATTCCTTTGAGATCCTTTGCAGCTCTGATGAGTTGCTCTGTCCCTCCAGGCCTGCATTAAGAATGGGACTTAAAGTGAACCCAGCTGACCCCCGAGGCCCCAGGCTCATCATTTTGCCTATCTCAGCTCTTTCTTGCCGGGTTGGGGGACCTGCATCCCTGACTGGTGAGTCCCTCTATCTCTCTCTGGGCCTCACAGGATGTGCTCTGAGAGTTCAGAGTCCCATTTGGAAGCCCCCATGTGCAAAGGACAGTGTCAGGGGCCACACAGCAGCGAGACAGGCGGGAGGAGCACAAGGGCTCTGGAGAGCTCTCAGTTCTAACTCGGGCTGCAGCCGGAGATAATGCACGTTAAGCAGCTGGCTCTGGGCCACGTTTCTGCAGCTCCTGTTTTTAAAGCAGCAACTCCTTGGAGCTGAAGAGAGGGAGGAGGGAGAGGGGGAGGGGGAGGAGGAAGAGGAGGTGGGGAGGAGGAAGAGCAGCAAAATTCTTCCACACCTGTGGAATAGGAAAGGACCAGTTTCTCCTTCCAGAGATTTTAAACCACTGAGTATTGATGACAACGACAACAGCTACTAACATTTATGGCATAGTTGAAACCCTGGTGATAAATGGCCAGTAAGTTCCCCTCTCAAGTTGCTGTCAGGCCCAAGGTTGTGGGTGGGGAGAGCGAAGAGGAATCATGGTGCATTGAGTTAAGGGCTTGGGCCAAGGCCTGGGCAGCAGTTAGGGACCCCAGGACTGTGATGGCAGCCTGCTGGCACAGTCAGGAAGGCTGGCTCTTGAAGGCCAGAAGTTGCTCCTCACACTGCGGGTAATCCAGACTCAGAGGAGGCCAGACGCTGGTGTCGTTTTCTCCAGCCTGTGTCTTTCCCTTTTTCCGGTTGATTTCTGGGCAGGCGAGACTTTACTTGGGGATGGCAAGTCCCATGGTAGACTAACTCCTCTTTGGAAGAAGGTCTTGGGAGCCAACTTCTGTAGCTTTGGTGCTGGAGACAAACTGAGGTGGCATGTTGGTTTTGGGTTGGGGGTCCGTGGGAGCCGAGGATGTTCGGAGGGGCCCCTTAATCTCTGAGTGGATGAGCCCAGGCCTTGGATAGGACCTGGTGGTGGCACCTGCTCTTTTTGCGGACTGTTCTGGAGTGTGTGAGGCAGAATCTCAAGAGTTCCTGCTCTGGCTGGATCCAACTCCCTGTGTGCAGGGCCTCCTGCACCTCCAGAGTGCCCACGGTCCTGGCTCTGTCCCCGCCTGCCATGTACATAGTCACCCTCACTGGGGCCTCCTCAGTCTCCACTTCTGTAAAGGGAGTTGTTGCTGGAAGTGATTTCTGAGGCCCTTTCCAGTTAGACTTTCCGAGCTGAGGACTCCTCAGCTCCTTTTTCTGTCTAAAAAAAGGTGTCACTCTCAGAAGTTCCTCACAGAGACTCTTGAGACCTCAGTACATGCACGCTGGGAGCCCTGATAACACTTGATGTTCTCAGACCCTGGATTACATGCCAGGCCTGGTGCCTAGTGCTTCGGGCACATCACCTCATTGCTCCTCCCACCAACCCTGCAAGGTAGATGCTGGTCTTGTCCCACTACACAAATAATGAAGGTGAGGCTGAGGGCCCGAGGAACTGCCCAGGATCACTCAGCCAGTGAGGGTAGGCTGACCAGATGTACTGTTTTAGACAGGACAGGAAACAACGGTGCTGTCCTGTTACAAATGGTACGTGTGGTCAGCCTACTGACACCTCGAATTTAGCCCAGTGAAACTTGGCGGACCACACATACCGTTTGAAACAGGACAGCACTGTTGTTTTCTGTCCCGTTTAAAACAGGACGTCTGGTCAGCCTATGTGAGAGAGGTGTGGCTGGGCTCCACTTCCTCACCTGCCTACCCCCCACCCCACATTGGCAGTGCGCTGGGTGAGAGGAGGTTCTGTTTCCAAATCCTCTGGCCAAGTTATTGAGTTAAATACCATTTGCTTTCAAAGTGCTCAGAATCCATCTATGCTGGGGAAAGAAGGGAGGTGGGTGGGAAACCACCATCAAATTTCCTTTTAGTCATAAAAATGGATGCAATTTATTTTTTCTGGCATTCCAGTTCCATAGATGTTTGTCGCCAGCTGTTTGTTCTAACGTGGAGTGTTCTCTCAGCTGCTGTTTCTCCTCTCACATTTGACACCGTTAGTCTACAAGTCTGGCAGGGACTGGGCTGAAGGGATCTTTGGCTGGGGAACCTCACAGGTGAGCTCAGAGCTCCCCCTCCCCAACTGAATTCTGCCCTCTGATGTTCCCGGGTGGTCCCAACGTGGGGAGAGGCTGGGGGTGCTGTTTTCCTCTTTCCTTTCACATTCTTTTTATCCCACCTTCTCCTCTCTCCCTTTTCAGCCTGCCCCACTCCGGACATTGCACTCACATATCCTGTTTTTCTCCTGAACACGTATGAATGAAAACTTGGAGTCTCAGGCCTAGTGAACAAGAACTGACCAACCACTCATGCTCAGAAAGTCACAGGGACATGGGAGGCCCCTCTAATGCTCTGACTGATCACTCTTGGGAATGCAGAGACTCTTTAGAGAACCCCCTTGGAGCACCTCTTTGAGCCAGGATATCTTTCTGGAACCCCCTGCAGAGGCCCTGTGGTTCTTGGTCCCGAACCCTGGAGAAAGAGTGTCTGTGTAGGTGAGGGTAGAGTCGAGAGAACACTACAGTTCTTTTTAGCACACATAGAAATGCAACAGGGAGATCCTTGGCAAGACCACGAAGTAGGTGAAGTGTAGAGCACTGGGACTGGAGACCTGCGTTTGAGTCTTGGCACTGGCACTTCCTAGCTGTGTGACCTTGAGTGTGTTACTTAACCTCTCTGATCCCTGGTTTTCTAACCTCTCTGATCCTCAGTTCTCTCATCCCTAAAGTGAGAGCCTCCACACCTTCCTTGCCACCTTGCTGGAAGGTTTAAACAAGATCCTGTATGAGAAAGGCCTGGCATTTTCTCAGTGAGTGCCAGAAAGGAAATCCCACATATTTACAGCTACAAGGTAACAACTCCATATGGAACACCAGGAAGGAGCATTTCAGAAAAGGGCAGTCCCCGGGGCTGGATGAATGACTGACCAGCCGAAATTCAGCTGAGGGTAAATAGTTTTGAGTGTGGGACTCTTCCCTTTCCAGCACTTAACTTTGGGGCAAGGCCCTAGATGGGTACAAGCATGCAGCCAATTCAGAAATCCCCGGGCTTCCAACGTTCATGCACTCATACCAAAATACGTGCATGGCACTGGTTGCGCGCAGTAAAAATGCTAATAAACTGACTACCACTGACAATCGCATTGACCATGTGGTGAGCACCCATTGTGTGCTAGGCACCTCACATTCATGATCTCTACCCCTGTTACACTAACCCCTAGCCCCACAGCACAGAGGGGAAACTGAGGCCCTCTTGCCCAAGGCCACATGACTAGAAGTGGTGGACCTGTTTCGAGCCTGCATGTCTTTGGTTTCAAACGCCCAGCTCTTTAGCTCCTGAGGCCTGCCTGGCCCTGGAGCTCACACGCTGCCCAGCAGGGTGGCCTGCGCCTGAGAGGGCCCCAGTAAATGCCGGGTGCGGGGCCTTGCCCAGAGCAACCGCTCTTATGTAAGCAGCCCGGCTGCAGCACGTGGAGGCTTCATTAAGCTGCGGAAAGCCAATAGCCTGGTGGTGGCGCTGGGGGTGGTTCAGGGTGGGATGGGCTAGGGGGTGTCATCAGCCCCGAGCACCCCCAGCGCTGTGCCGCCAGCGGGGCCTGACACCGGGTTAAGTCGCCTGGCGGCCTCTGGCTGCAGCTGGGAGCACGCCTGGTTCCCATTCGGGCGCTGTGGTTTTGATTAGCTGTTCTCCGAGGCGGGCCTGGTGGTGAGTCCATGGGAGCTCCGCTGGAACAGAGGGTCCCCCGCCCGCTGCCGCCGCCGCGGCCCCCCCTCCTGGCAGCCCCAGACTCCAGATGTTCCGAGCTCTCGCTGGGAAGGCCTGCTGGCGCCACCGAGGGCAGAGGGCAGGGAAAGCACGCGAGCTGGAAGCCCAAGCACTCAGTCACCGCAGGCCTTGGCAGCCCGCCCAGCCCTCTGCTGGCACATTCCCCAGCTCTCCCCTGGCCATCTGTTCCCAAAAAACCCTTTCAGAGCCTCATCATCACTCAGGATACAACAGCGTGAGCAGCTGGTTTGGAGGCAGCAGGGAAAACCGTGCAAAAGGTCCTTTGTGAGAGAGGAAACTCGCTTATGAATAACAGGGCTGGACGCCGTAAAAGTTGGCGGCTGGAATTCTTGTTTCTCAGGCGCCGCTGTTTTCTCTTGACTTTTTATCTCTGGTTTTTATTTTGTTCTCCCTTGTTTTCCTTTAATGTTGTTTCTTCCTCTTCTTAACACCAGTTGTGACTTTTCTTCCTCCTCTAAGGTGCCTGAAGGCCACCTAATTAGTTCCCCTGGATGCTGCTGAACTATTTTTTTTTTTTTTTCCTTCTCAAAGCTGTTAAAGTTGAGGCTGGTTGGAAGTGACTGCATAAAACCCCGTTGGAGGGGATGGGTGAGAAGAGGTGCCCAGGAGGGCATGGCGCAGACAGGGCCGAGACCCATCGATGTGTTCAGCAGAAAGTCATAAGCTGAGCATGAGGATGTGAACAGTGTCCACGCAGAAGGAGGGTGGGGGGCCAGAGGTAGCATGGAGACCCCCAGCAGCTCATGAGAATGCAACACAGGATGTTTGGGAGAACAGTGGCATTAATACACACCCCAGGGCCTGGACCCCTCAGCTAATGGTAGTATGACAGGAAGCCTTTTTAAAGAACTGGCTGCCGCCACTGCCAAAAACTTCTGGAAGATGTCCGTCTGGAGTCTTGGGTACCTCCTGGGAGCAGTCACCGGTGGCTTGTTGGGGGCCCATGGAGTTCTGGGGCAGGGCTGGCAGCTGGGAAGCCAGCACTGGAGACAAAAGGAATGGGAAAGGCCTGGCTACCTTCCTCACACGCCCCCGCCTGAGCCCCCACGTAGGAGCTGAGAGTCAGGCCTGGGGTGGAAGTGAGGAGAGAGATGCCTTTCAAGTGTCAGATGGTGGTGGTGTGATGAGCCGGCAGGCACAGGTCAGGGGCAGGAGACGGGGGATTTCTTCTTCCTCAGTTCCCTGCACCCCTTTTCTACTGCCTGCCTTCCCTCTCCATCTCCCCTCCCTGCACTGTCCCCCAGTAGCCCCTCACCCCAACAGTGGAACGAAACTGTCATCCCTGCTGCTGCGGGTGGCCAACTCTTCACAAGTGAGGATTCGGGGCTTTGCAGGATATTTGTGTGTCTCATCTGCACCTCCCTCAGGCCTCCGTGCTGCATTCCTCTTGCCCTCCTCTCCCCTCTCCTCCCAGCTTCTTTCTTTCTTTTTTTCCCTCTTCCCAGTTTCAGTTGCAGAGATGGCAGCTCTAGCAGGACCAAATATTTATGTTTATCATAATTTCAGGGACATTAATCTCACTGCCTGAAGGGCCCCACGTGGTCCACCCTCCTCACTGTGGCCTCGCTGGGCAGGTGTCCGGGTATGGACTCTGAAGTGAGTCCCAGCTCTGCCCCAGGGGCTGTGTGACTGGATGGCCTTGCTTTAGGGTGTTACCTGGGAGATGCCCAGCCTTCCTCCCAGATCCACGTAGGGATCCATGGCACAAAAGGACGTGAAATTGTTTTGTGAACTCCACTCTCCCTCCCATGTCTCCTGCCTGAGAAGTTTGTCCTCATGGGGCCAAAAGTGACGAAGACCTGGGGAAGCAGGTGGGTGGCCATGGGCCCAGGCCCCTGGTGATGATGTGGAGTTGGTCCAGGTGACCAGAAATTGCTTTCAGAAGAAAACAGGGGAGGCAGGAGGGCAGAGGTGGCCGGGCCTGCACTGCTCACGGCCCAGCCTTAAGCTCCAGCACCCAGCACGGTGGGAGGCCTCCTGGAACAGAGGGGCATCAGCAGGCCCTGCTTCCCCACCTGCCCCTGAGCAGGTCATCCCCTTTCTTCCTGCCCCAGCAGACCAGAAAACAGGTTCTAGGGGAAAGACAAATCCTTGCCTTCCTTGAGTTCTTAGTACAAATATTTCTAGAAGGTGCAGTAGGACCCATTCCCTCCTTTAAGGCCCTTCGCTCTCTGCCCAGAATTCACAGCCATCTGGGTCCTGGCCCATTGCCCAGCTGCTCCCAAGATCAGTCTGTCCCCACTTGAGCCCCTCCCTGCAGCTCCACCAAAAGCCAGGTCTGACCACCTCCCTTCCCTGCTCGGGACCTTCAGGGGCTCCTCACGGGCCAAGGGTAGAGGCCAGACTCCCTTATAGGACACCTAACCCTCCCTGTCAAGTGACCTAGCTCTAGCCGGTCACTCCCTGTGTCCCAATTTACACTCTAGCAACATGGAACTCCTCGCCCAAAGGGGCTATTTATGGCCTCTGTGCTCATGCTGTCCCTTCTGCCTGGAATGCCCTTCTCCCCTTCTGTCTGGCTAACTCCAGCACATTCTGGAAGGCTCAGCTCCTCCTGGAAGCACTCCCTGACCCCTACCCCAGCCTTCTCCTCCGGGCCCCATGGCATGGCCACCTCCCTGCCCTTACCATAAGGGGTGTGTGCAGTCTAATTCAGGAGAGCATCATATGATATACTATGAAGTAATGATATAAAATGTGCTATTATGTGATACTCTTATGTGACAGAGTTCATTTTATGTCATTACATTTGAAGGTGATGTGTTGCACGATGTATTATGTGATGTAACCAATAGATACTACATTAGTTACACAATGGTTATTTGGTGCTGCCTCTCGAGCTAGACTGTGAGCCTTAACATCTTTGTGTCTCAGCCTGTGTCACATAGTAGGCCCCCAAATAATCACACACTGTGGGCGCTGAATATTCCTGTGCTGAAGGCAACAACTTCAGGGAAGGATGAATTAGGGGCTTTAGGACACAGCCAGGGAGAGGCCTGGGCTGCCCCAAGCCCTTGTTTGGGGGGCTTGTGTCCTTGTTCCCTTGCATCAGTGAGAAAAGCTTTGCATTTTATTATAGATCACAGAAAACCCTCAAGCAGCAGCTTAAACAAAGACAGGCCCCTCTTTCTCACAGTTCAGAAGGCTGAAGAGAGGTGGCTGCTTCCTGGCCTCCAAAACGCTCGTGATATTGGGGCTCCAGGCTTCTTTTGGTCTTTACCTCATGGCTGCAGAGTGGCTGCTGTTGCACTGTGCGCTTCATCCTCACACAGCATCCAAAGGCAGGGCGGAGGTCTTACCTCAAAGAATGTGTCTCTTTACCAGTTCTGAAAGACATGAAGGTCTCTCAGCTGGGAGCATCCAGGGTGAACAGTCAGTCACATGGCTCATTCCTGGAAGGTTGATTTGTGATGAGGTTTTGTTTCCAGTGGGGCTACTTGATGTCACAACCTTAGCCACAGTGGCAGAACCCCACTTCCACGATCTTGCCCACTCCTCACTGCAGCCCTGCAAGGTGAGTGCAAGTAGCCCCATT
Organism: Lyroderma lyra; assembly: GCA_004026885.1. Lineage (NCBI taxonomy): Eukaryota > Metazoa > Chordata > Mammalia > Chiroptera > Megadermatidae > Lyroderma > Lyroderma lyra. The sequence continues at coordinate 81,792 of PVJL010005930.1, forward strand.
AGCTGCATTTTCTGTTGATTGTAGTTCAGAGAGCCTAGGTGACTAGGCCAGGCCACAGGCGATCTAGTACCGCTGCACAGTGCTTTACAGTTTGCAAAGTCTTCTCATGCCCATTATTCCCTCAACTCCTGCAGCAGCCTCCTGAGGGCCACATTACTAACCATGGGAGCTAGCTGAGGAGATTGGGGCTCAGAGAGGTGAACTCACCCAGGATTACACAGCTGGGCAGGGCCAGGCAGGACCAAGTGGGCTATTCCAGTCCCGTGAAATACAGTAAGTGTTCCTGAACCCAGACCATTCCTGTCCCCTGCTCCCTGCAAGGGGAAGGTGTAAGCTGCAGGTGCTGTCTGGCAGTGCAGGCCCCAGGGCTGGAAGACATGGGTCTCCAGCCCAGTCACTCAAGAGCTTTGTAACCTCAGGGACTTGCCTTCTCCACTTTCCTCGTGAAACATGGATAAAAATGTCTGTGGGTGAGGGGGGTTCAAGGGAACAATGACCATGAAAGAGCTTGTTAGTTTGTAGTGCTGCACAGTCAGAGGGGCTTTCTGGAGGAGGACACGGCTGGCCCGTCAGGAAGGTGGGCAGAGGGACCTGAGTGTCCACTTCCCACCCAGTTACTTAGAGAAGGATAGCAGACTGGGCCACTCACCAAGGACTTGATTTTGTTGCCAGGCAGAGGACACCAGGTCTGTCCCTCTGCTGTCTGCCATGTGTGCATGTGTCTGTGTGTCTGTGTAGACATCTGTACAGGTGTGCTGGTGCATCTACAGGTACCATCTGTCAGGATCAGATGAAGGGTCTCCCACGTGGTAGGCTGAGTTCCTGTCCAGGTGGGAAAAGAGTGTACACTGGGCGATGACTGAAGGTCTCTGATGGTTTCAGAACTTCCCCTTCTCTCCCAGGGATCAGGAGCCCTTAGAGATGATGGTCCCCTGATAGCACGCATGGCAGAACCAGGCAGCTGGGCTCATGGGAGGCAGCTGGGCTCATGGGAGGCAGCCTCATGAGCCCACTCAGAACATGGAGCAGCTGTGTGGTATTGCTGAGAATCACCCTACCCACCCCCTCCATGACAGTGATATGCTCCTGCCACCCTGTCCCCACCACTACTCACACACAGGGCATGGGTGGGCAGCCTGCGTGGCTATTTGCAAACTCAGCCCCTCTGCACATGGTCACAGTGATTCTTCCCTTGTTCATTCTCTTTAGTTAAAGGAGCAGAAAAAGATGAAGAAAGCTTGATGCCCTGCACATTTATTTAAGGATAAATAGTTTGGAGTGTTCACTATGTGCCAGGCATTGTTCTAGGTGCTGGGTCCTTTAGAGAACAAAACAGACAAAGGCCCCACCCTTTGGAACACAGAGCTAAATGACACAGAGGTCATGCCTAAAAGCTCAAAGGAGAGAGCCCGGTCCAGACCTTTGGAGCCTAGTACTCACAGTCTGTGCACAGTTCTTACAAGCGTGACGCCCTGGTGTCTCAGATCAGAGCAGCTGAACGAAAACAACCAATTGCGGCAGGAGGCCAACTCCTGGAGCAGGTGCAGAGACAGCACCGAGAATCTCAGCCAGTGGCCTAATTGTGTGGGAAGAAACAAAAACCAAAGGAGCAACGGCAGAGGCTGAGAAGAGCCAGGGGGTTTGGGGCCATGTTTGTGTCAGGGCAGAGGGCCCCAGAAGTCTCAAGGACCTGGGGAGCCTTATGTAGACTGATGTTCCTGGGCTTGACCTTGAGTTGTCAAGAGGAAGCTTAAGAACATCCTGTAACATCTGGCTGAGAATGCAGGGAAGTGCATCAGTTATTGGGAAAGGACCTGCCCAAGCCGTTTGGCACAGAAAGCAAGAGGCTTCCTTTCTCTAGGGAGAGTTGCTTCTGCAGAGTGGCTGCTCTCCTTGGATGTCAGTCTGGGATGGGCAGGACTCCTTGTCTGTGTAGCTCACTGCAGGATCCCCAGGGCTTCAAATGGAGCCTGGCTTGGTCTAAACACTCAGAAAATATTTGGCAAGTGAAGAATGGAAGCACAAGGAAATAAGGTGTTTCCCTGTTGTCTTCCACAACAGCTGATGGGCATCTCCTCTGTGCCCAGTACTAAGTGGAGACTTTGTTCTTGCCTGGAGGAACTGATGGGCAAGTAGGGGTAAGACACACACATCCACACAGACACACACGTGTGTGTGCTTTGACATGTAGCTGCCGGATACTGAGCACTTGACTTTGCAGCCATTGTGTTCTTTAATCCCACCCACTACCTCATGCGGTAGATTACTGTTGAAGAAACGGAGGCACAGAGAGGTTAAGTAACTTGCTCAAAGTCGCACAGCTGCTAGAACGGGGAAGTCAGGATTCAAACAGAGGCTGTCTGATGCCATAGCTGGCCCATTTATCCACCATGCTGAATCACCACTCAGTGGGTGTGCGCATGCATGTGAGTATAGGCATGAGTGTGGGTGAGAGAATTATTTCCCAGTCTTGGCCTCTCCCTTGTGCAGCTGGAGGTGTCTGATGATCAGGGTGGTAGTGAGTAAAGAGCCCTGCTCAGAGATATCCCACCCTGCCTGAATCCCACAGTGGCTCTAGAATCTAGCTGTGAGGGACTTAAGGACTAGGGGAGGTGTTTTTCTCATCTTAAAACTGCATTTTCACACTGTTTTTGCAGAAATCATTTGATTCTTTGGGATCTCCCAGCCTTACGGCCTCTCCCAGCCACCCCATCATTACCCACACTGGTCCTGAAATATCCAGAGTTAGACTCCTCCCTGAGGGTCTCCTGGAGACACACTGTGGTCTGTACAAAGGCTGGCTAGGCAGCACTTTGGCATGAATTTGCTTGTCTGGTTGGCACCCCATCACTCCTGCTGTCACTGTGTGGTAAGGATTGAGGAAGGGAGGACTGAGAGATGCTGAAGAGTGATGGAGAGCAGTTCCCAGCTGTGAGGAGGCCGGCCTGGGAGTGATCCCTCCACACTGTGGGTGGGTGTGTACGTATGTGTGTGGTGTGCGGGGGCCACGAGTCAGGGACCGCCAGGAAGCCGTGAGCGAGCGAGTGAGCAGGGCCACCCTCACCTGGCTGGGCCACCTATCTGCCCAGCTGTCTGCTCCTCTCCAGCCTGGGTGCCTCCTCTGGCTGTGCAACAAGGTCATGGGCTCCTTGAGCTTCTGGGTCTGGAAGAGCAGCACAGAGCCAAGTGGAATTGGCTGGACAGTATCACAGGATGGGAAACAGATGGGAAGCTGCAGCAGCTGGGCCTCAGGCCTCACCCAGGCCAGCTCGACCCTCACAGTGCCCTGTACTGTGGGTGGGGCGGGGGCCAAGAAAGACAGATAGGCTGACGGACATGGAGAGATAAACACAGGAGAGGCCAAGAGAGAGTTGGCACAGAGCCATCCAGGCAGAGCATGGAGAGAGAAACAGACTGGCAGCCAGAGCGGGTGGCCTGCAGCCCAAGAAGGCGTCAGTGTGGCGGTGGCCTCGGGTCTCCTTGGCTGTCCCCTGCAGGCCCAGTGGGCTCCTTATGAGCTCTGGCCCTGGCCCTGCGAGCTCCAGGACTCCTGTGGCCTGCCACCTTCTCTTAGGTTCCAAGGGACGAAGGCTGAGATTTTCTTAGAAGCAAGAAAGGTGGCTGCTTCTAAGCACTCCTGGGTGGATGGTTTGGGGACTTGCCAGTCCCGTTTGCCAGTGCAGAAGCTGAACTCCCTTGGAGTCAGGGGGTCTGCCTTGCTCTGCTTCATCTTAGCAGTGTGACCTAGGGCAAGTGAAGAAACGGATCAGGCCTCCATTTCCTCGTCTGCAAACTGGAGGCAGCAGTGCCTGCCTCCGAGGGACTGTGAGAGACAGCACATGCTCAAGGTTGCAGCGTGGTGCCTGGCCCGAGGCTGCCTGCAGTGATGGTAGCTCTGAGCACTGAGTCACTCGCTGGGGCTCCCAGGTGTAGGAGGACAGGGCTGTGGGGGACAAGGTGGCCCATTCCCTCAGGATCGCTGGTGGAGATACCGGATGGGCGGGGAGGTGGTGACAATCGCACCGACAATAAATTCGGGGTGCAGAAGGATGTAGGAATAGTTGATATGAAGTGCTTCAGGAGTTCAAAGCAGAAACACTTACCCCCAGCCTGCAGTGGAGGTGGGGGCCGGGGGATTAAGAGGCCGGACTAGAGCTGGCCATCCATTGTCCTGGACGAGGGGGTGGGGCGGGGAGACAGCAGGGACACAGCCAGCAATCGGCCCCACCCCCGGAGTTTTCGTGCCAGTGGGCGGGAGTAGCAGTGTGGGGCGTGTGGACAGTGCGTGGACAGGATACCTGAGGCCCCACTCTGCCCTGGCGTCTTAGCACAGGAGGGGTTCGCAGGGTTACTTGCCCTCAGCCTCAGCGTTGTCTGATGTGGTGGTTGTTTCTTAATGGTAGGAAAGTTCTGTATGTCACTGACTAAGGTTTGAACATACCCATTGGCTTCAGTAAGCGAGGGGTTTGGCCTGCTGGACCCACCCATGCCCCACCCTGGGGTGTTGGGGCCTGTGGGGCAGGGCGGCCTCTGAGCGGCACAGGCAGCTAGCTGTCCGCACCGCAGCCAGCCGGGATCCCAGCCGGCTTGTCACTCTGCTGGTCAGCAGCCTGAGGAACAGCCAGGGGCATGGGCGGAACCCACAGCGTTTACCGGAAGCAGTGGTTTTCAGCCTCACCCTGGCGTCAGACTGTAAGCTGCCCCAGGACAGGGGCTGGAACGCCAGCGCCTGTCAAAGAGCTGGCACCCAGGAGGAACTCAATCAATCTTTGTTGAGTAAATGGGTTTTTCTCCCAAGTCCTGGTCCCCGGGAGGATTGGCCTGGCTCACAAGGGGCTCTGGCCCTAGCTTTGCAGCTCTCAGACGCCTGGGACCTCCGCGGGCCCTCCCAGCCCGGACGCGGTGTGATCCTCAATTCATACTATGTCCCTGCCCTCGGCAAATAGCAGCCAACTCCAGCTGTTCATAAATTTCCTGCCTGTCACCCATGGCGCCCAGGCCAGGCGGAGCTGGAGGCGCTGGGGCTGGGTTGGTCATACCTGCTTCCAGTTCCCTGGGAAGTTTGACGGCTGGAACCCCAAGTCTGTGCTTGTGCCCAAAATAACTTCAGCAAAGCCTGGCCCTTGGAGATGGGAAAGCAGATCTGCCAAATGCAAAGAAGTACGGGCTGGAGTGTTAGAGAAAATACAAACACCAGCTACGGTGCAGTTTGCACAACGTATTTCCACCTTCATAAAATACTGTATAGGCGCGTCTCAGCAGAGGGAGAGGGTCACCCAGTGTTGTCAGTGGTTTTCTCTTAGTGTTCACTCTTCTGTATTTTCTAATTTTTCTATAATTAACATGTGCTACCTATGCAAATTTTTAAAAAATTAAGAGAAGAGGTCACAAATCATGTGCCGGCGGCTTCAGAGGGACCTGTCTTTGGCACTGTCCCTGAAGTGATAGCAGGCAGCCTGAAGCCCTGCCGTCCAGAGATCCAGGCAGCCCAGGAGACCAGGGACCTGGGGCCACTTTGCCCTGTGTTCAGGCCTGGGCCCATAGGTGGTGTGCGGAATTAGGCTGTAAGAGGAGAGTGTCCCTTTCCCTTTTCCTTTGGGCTTAGATCTTGGAGGCGGGGGAGGTGAAGAGAGCTCAGGTGTGGATACTCAACCTGCGGGAGAAAGGGGTTCATCATCATGAATGACCTAAAGTGATTCCTGTCTAAAAAATTACAGGTGTTGAAGGACCCCATGCTATTGTTGTGTCAGATAGAGATGGAGTGCCTGTCATTCAGGTGGCCAATGATAATTCCTCAGAGCATGCTCTGAGACCTGGTCTCTTACCTACTTTTGCCCTTGTAGCAGACCAAGGGAGCAAACGTGGACTTTGAAAAAGTAAAAGTTCTATTTGTTGCTATAATGCCTACCAGGTGGTTCAAGTCAATCGTTTACCTTTGGTGGTGAGTTGTCAGCCTAGAAAAGGAATTTCCTCTATTATTTGAAGAATTGAGACCAGTTGTAGAAGGTTCTTAATCTGATAGTGGTTTTGATGTCTGCCACATCTTCATTATAACAGATATAATATCAATTCAGCAATCTTTAGAACACGCCAATACTTGTATCCATGTACTCAAGAAAGGGCCCCCTTTTCCAACTTAGAAAAAAAAAGAGCTAAGTCATGGAAACAGCCAAGTGTCCTTTGATAGACGACTGGATACAGAAGCTGTGGTGCATATACACAATGGAATATTACTCAGCCATAAGGAAAGATGAAATAGGGACATTTACAACAAAATGGATAGATCTCGAGACCATTATGCAAAGCGAAATAAGCCAGACAGAAAAAACGAAAAACCATATGATTTCACTCATATGTGGAATACAAAGCTGAAAGCAACAAAGAAACAAAAACTCATGGGCACAGTAGAAAGTTTAGAGGTTAGTGGCTATCTAAGGGTATGCGGGGAGGGAGAGGGGGTGGGAGAGAAGGGACAGGGTCTCAAATACATGGTGATAGAAAGAGAACTGACTCTGGGTGATGAACACATAATACAACACATAGATGATGTAGTGTAGAATTGTACACCTGGAACCGATGTAATTTTTACTAACCAATGTCACCCCAATAAATTTAACAATAAAAAATTAAGAAAAAGAAAGTGCCTATCGATATAATTTATGGACAGATTGATTGTTCTCTTTTCTTTTTATTTTTTTTTTTACTGAGATCTGGGGATACCATAGAAATGGTTCCATCTACCACAGATAACCATGGAGTTTGTCCAGTCACCAAATCTGCATGAGATTTCATTTGGTGGATCAGAATCTAAATGGTACTTTGATCTACTTAAGCCATGGCATGTGCCTGTTGTACAGTATGCCGAGGCCTGCAGAATGAATCGCTCTTTATTGTGAATAATAATGAGGACTTAACTCTTTTTCGTATTGTTTTATTTCTTTGCATTGAGTGTGAGGAAGATAAAATGACTTAGTAAAAGTAAGAAAAGCATGCAATCACTAACTTTCCTATATGAGGACTGCCCAGAAAGTATCCAGCTATGGAATATGAAAAATAGAGGCATTTATGATTGAATTTTTTTCCAGACAGCTCTTTGTATATTGTTTGCAGTATATGTGAATATTACTAAATTGATTTGATTCTTCTCAGAGGCTGCTGCTTTTTAATGAAAATGAAAATGATAGTTAATGGTTTTTCCTCCTACTCTGCTTTCCATAATCAGTGTTTTCATGTTGGTGTGTTCCTTATAAAATTTAGAAGTGATTCATTATCATTTGCATATTGGTAATGAATGTAAATATAGCACAGCCATTTTTTTTTCATACCTGAGTATAAATAAAATAGTATTTTCAAAAGTAAAAAATAAAAAAATTAGCAGCTTTATTGAGGTTATGGTTCACCCATTTCAAGTGTACAGTTCAGTGGTTTGTAGTATTTTCACAGATATGTGCAACTGTCACCACAGTCAATTCTAGAACGTTTTCATTAGCCTAACAAGAAAGCCTGTGTGCGTTAGCTGTCATTTCCTACTCCTCAGTCCTTTCTCCTCACCCAGCCCCAGGCAACCACTAATCCATAGATTTCCCTGTTCTGGACACTCCGTGTGAGTGAAGTCATATATTGTGTAGTCTCTTGTGTCTGATTCCTTTCACTTAGCATGCCGTTTTCAGGGTTCCTCCATGTTCATCATGTATGTTGGGGCTTTGTTCCTTTTTTATGGCTAAATAATATTCCACTGCATGGACATACCACCCTTTGGTTATCCATTCATCAGATGATAGACATGACTTATATAATTTTAAAAGGTGTGCTTATTTTTTAAAAAGAGTACATTGAAAGCAAATGGGTCAAGGTGACAGTTGGTTCAAAGTGACTATTTCTGGTTACTAGTTTTGAGACTTTTCAATCTGCTTATTCTGTTTTCAAACACCAGTCAAACGGAGGACCCAGCTCTTTGTGGGAATGTGAAGCAGCATGTTCCCTCACTTCTGCTGTGCATCAGGCCCTGCTGCCCGTTGTCTCATTCATTCTTTGTAACTGATCTAGAAGGTGGATGCTATTACTGTGCTCATTTTAAAGATGAGGCAACTGAGGTTTGGAGAGATTAACCAGCCTGCCTGCCCAGGGCCCCACAGCTCACTAACTTTGGTGCCAAGATGAACCCCAGAGTTCAGCATTCAGAATGGAACATGAAACTCCATTTCTAGCTCACATATTGATGTATTTAAAAGTGAAAGATAAAATAATGCTTAATGTGTGGTCCTTGAGAAATACTTCTCCCAGGTTCTCTCTTGTCATTCATATTTTAATTTTAAAATAACATCTGACTTCTGTTTTCATGACAAACCAATTTTTAAAAAAAAGTGTCAGGATTCCAGTCCCACTGGACAACTTTTTCTGTAGGTAGAAAGCTGTATCCAGATTGCTTAAGTGTAATGTATAATTTGAAAATACATGATTTAAAGGGGTTCCCTGGTGGTGTAGTGGCTAGGCTTCAGCGCTCTCACTGCCACGGCCTGGGTTTGATCCCTGCTCAGGGAACCAACCAAAAAATAAAAGAAAAAAGAAAAGAAAATAGTGAGAAATGATCAAGTACTTAAAGTGGACATCAAGAGACTGAAAATGAATTTAAAAGGTAGAATAACTTAGAAGGCAGATATAATTTTTTTTTTTAACTTCCCCAATGTGGTAAAATTACTCTGCAGCACGTAGGAGTGATCAAGAGAAGAAACCAATCCACTTAAAGCCAGAGGCCAACTTAGTAAGCAGAGTAGATATGATTAGGAATTGAAAAAAACTGGAAGTGAACAAAAGTAAAGAAGATGCAGAATTGTTTCAGGGTTCACAGTTACCAAAAGTACAGACAGGCTCATTTACAAAAATTCTCAATGTTACATTTGAAATAGGAAACATATCCTGTGGTATATAAAAGCTACAATAAATAAAATACTTGCAACTAGAAATATTTATTCATTCATTCAACAACTATTTACTGCAGTGCTACAGTGTATCCAGCACCGTTCTAGGCACTAGGACTACAGCAGTGAGCAAAACAGACCACGTCGCTGCCCTCATGGAGCTGACATTCTGACTACAAATGAGTGAATGGATAGAAGAATGATTTCCAGATGTGATACCCTCAGGCACTTCGCCACACTGACCACATCACCTCCATCGGACTCCGCACGTCAGATCAGCTGAAAGCGACTGGAGAGGCTGTCTGGTCTAGTCATTTTCGAGTTTGTGTTAGCAGCAGAACCTGTGTTTAGAGGGCATTTTCTGTGGTCAGGGACTGTGATGCAGGGGGCTCCTTAGGACAGCGAGCCAAGAGCCTTGACCCAGCCCTGCAAAGAGCCTTGGCCCACAGTGGGAACAGCACCCACAAAAAGCCAGAGCAGGAGGGATGGAGAGGTCCTCTCAAGCTGTGCTTCTCACACAGGGTGATTGATGTTGTGTGGCAGGAGTCTGGGGCGTGGTAGTCACAGTAGGGAGTACTTGTCCACGTCCTCCCCTGTATTTGTAATCATGCAAGCACACTCACACTCCCTGCCTGCCCTTCCCCCACCCCAGCCCCCACCCCCAACACAGTTCCTTCTGAAGGGGCAGCATTGGCAGACCTGTCTTCCATTCCTCAGCCACAGCTGATTGGTCCAGGAGAAGAAATCTGACTGAGGCTGGACCAATCAGGGTCTCTACTGAGCGTTTGGGGTTGGGATGCTGAGAGCCCAGGCCAGTTGGTAGTCTGGCAGGAAAGAAACAGCTCACTGACCTTGTGAAACAGTGACCTTGTGCTGGTTTTTACGGGTGCCTACGGGGAAGGGCTGCCGATTGCCCCTGCTGGGGTTTTTGCAAGCCCTTTGCTGCCTTTCCAGAGACTTCCCCCGGCCTCTCTGAAATGCCCTTTGCAGCCTTAAGTAAGCTTCCTTTCACCAGAAGGTTGGCACGAGTTTCTTCTACTCAGGAGGCAGGTGCAGTCATACCATCAACTGAATGAGTTTGGAAAACACTGGGCAAATAAAGCCACACCAGGCCTTTACTGCGGGACTTTACAGAGCCTTTACTAAGGCTAACAGACATTGTGATTTTCCAAGATGGAGCCAAGGTCTCTGGTGTTTCCCAAACTCATGAGATGCACTCACCTGGCTAGTGTTCTGCAGAGCACCCTTTGGGGAATGCTAATCCACGTACAACCCCCTTGCTGTGAAGGAATTAAAGCACAGAGAGGGAGGTGACTAACGGAAGGTCACACAGCTGGTTAATTGCAGAGGAGGTCCTGGCACCTCAGGCCTCCCAGTGTTCTTTCTACCACGCCCTAATGGATGAAAGAATTTCTTGGGTGGATGACGCAGGCACTGGGATTTCTGGGCCCAGGTGGATGGTGGGGATGCAGGTCCAGGGTAGACGCAAGGGAAAAGGTGGGGTCAAGAATTGAAGCTCAGGCCTTGGTGTGAGAAACCCCATATCCCTGGCACTTGGGTGGTAGCCATGGCTTCAGTAGGGGATGAGGACCGATAGGGGTCTTGAGGCTGGGCCCCAGCTGCCCAGCCGCTCCAGCCTCTCGTGTCTTCCCCCAGACCACAGACAGGAGGAACAAGGAAGGAACTTGGCCGTCCTTGGCAGGGCCCGCCCCGGCAGCCAGCGCCGAGATGACGAGGGCTATAAATCACCCCTTGGACCACAGACCCAGTGCCATCCCCACGGGTTTTCTTTCCTCTTCTTAATCCTTCTCCTCAGACTCGGTAACAAAAAGCAGATTCCTGCTGGGGCCAGCCACGCACCCTGGGCTCGGAGAATGCGAGCCGGGACTTACCACATCAAGATGCTCCCTCCTCTTACTTTTCCTTTCCCCCTTCTTAGCCTCTGTTCGCTGGAGCACACGCCCTCCTCCTGGCTCAGCTCCCTCGCCCTGCCTGGACCCCACTCCCAGCCTTGCCCCGCTCGCACCTTGGCTGCCTGCCGAGCGTGGCCACCCCAGGACTGTGGTTAGCAGGCCCTCCAGCCTCGTGGTTTGGCTCCATCCCGGCTCCCCAGCCTCCGTTTCAGCAGGAGCAGCCTCTGTGTTGCAGAATCCAGACCTGCCGATCTGGATTCAAGTCCTGCTGCTGCCAGCTTCTAGCACTTCTTTCTCGGGGATTGCTCAGGTCTGAGACGGGGATGATGAGGAAGCTCTCTGGCATGTCGGAGGTGCCTGACAAATGTTTTGCTCCAAAAATAAGTGCTTAGCTGTGTGTTAAAGGCTGTTGCAAGAATCAGGAGAGAAATATTTGGAACTGCTTTGTTAGGGGTGTGCTGGGCAGGGTTAAGGGACGGAAGTCTGCATGTTCTGGGTGGACTTGGAGCCCTCCCAGAGCCTCCCCACCAGCTCTGACTTCCCCCAAAAGCTGAAACCCCAGCAGCCCCCATGACCTTCCCCATCTCCTGTCCCTTCCTGGTGGCAGATCACAGCCTCTGCTCTGTTTTCTCACGGGCAACACCAAGTTCAGCTGCCAGAGGGAAGTTCCCAAAGGTCAGGGCTGCGTGGAACTTTTGGTCTAACCTAGGGATTTTCAGATTGTGCTCCTCAGCACCCTGAGTTCTCAAGATGTCCCAGGGAATGCAACTTTGGAGGGACTGCAGTAGGACTCTGGGTCCCCTCTCAATGAGTTCTACCTTGCTGCTCCACGTACACCAGAACCCTGTTTGTCTGTGTTCTGTGTTGGGCTCAACAGCTCACACTTCATTCCTGCTGCTTAAAGGAAAGTTTGAACCTTAATGACCTGCTCCAGCTGTGTCATTGTACAGATGAGGACGCTGAGGCGCAGAAAGGTAAGTGACTTGTCTCAGGTCATCCAGCCGGCAGACTGCCTCTTGACACAGTATAGTGCTCTCGTAGTGTAGGGAAGAGGAGCCATTTCTGTGGGGACGGGCCTGACCCTGCGTCCCTCAGAGGCGTGATGGGGGCATTGCGGTCTAAGTGTCCCCGAGCTCCCTCTTCCCCCTGCAGCCCTTCCCATCCCCCCAAACCGACACACTCCACAGTGGCTCTGAAATGCTAAGGGAGTGTAAGGGGGAGATGTGGGCTCGGGCGGTGGCCAGTCCTGGGTCCAAACGCTGGCTCCAACACGTTTCGAAACCCCCAAGATACAGGTTCCTGCCTGAGCCTCACGAGTCCCCTCCAGGGTAGCTGCAACGATTAAGTGAGAGGGGGTGCTGACCCCTGGTACTGGTCACCCTTCTGGGACAAGGGTCAGGAGGAGTAGGGGCGGCGTCTGATGGTTGGTTGTTTCTTCCAGGAGTGACCAGCCATGGGCTAGACCACGGACGCTGCTGTGGGCCCTCTTTCCAGTCGAGCCTGAGGAGGAGGTGAGCTCGCCAAATCCAGCCTCGTCTTCTCCAAGATGCAGCCTGATGCTCAGACCACTGCCTCTCAGGGTCAGCCCGGAGCACACCTGCCCTCCTCACCCTCCTGCCCTCCCCCAGCAGCTCCACAGTGACGTCGCACTTTGCCCTCTGCCTGGTGGGGAGGGGAGAGCCCAGCCCTCCCCTTGCCTGGGGCCCGAGGCCCACCATCCGGCTGCGGAAACTCATTGCCAAAGATTCCACGGAGATACTGAACAACATGGGGCGAGAGGACCCCACGGTGAGAAGCCACACCATTGCCCTGGGACTTCGGCTCCTCCTGCTGCCCGACTTCCATCCCAAGTCAAAGAGGAGTCAGCAATTTCACTAGGAACTCACAGAAGGGACGGGCATTTGGTGACCATTGGAAGCAACTGACCCTCTGACTGGGACCTCTGTTGGAGCACGGGGCCCTGAGCTAGCCGGGCGCCACATAAGCCTCCTGGGAGCTGTGACAGGCAGGCTGGGGGTGCCTGTAGGGAGTGGGACCTGAAATCCCGGCCCCCTTCTCTCCCTACCACTGGCTGCCCAGGTCTCTGACCCCGATTCTCAGTGTTCCCTTCTTGGGCCCTGAGCATCACGGGAAGTGGGTAATCAGGGAAAGAAGCAATACTGACCCCCCGATCCCCACCCCCATATCCCACCCCAGGAACCAACCCCCGGGCGACTTGCCTAAGGGTCTTTGCTCCTCAGCCAGGCCCACCAGCCACTCCTCACCCGTGGACCACCCACCTGGCTGTGCAAACAACACGACACCCCGCGTGGAGGCCAGTGGTCTGTTACTGGTTATGTGGGCGGTCAAAGGGAGGAAGGGGCCAGGGGAATGGGCCAGTATGGGGGACGTGGGGCATGTTCAAAGCCAAGGCCTGCTCCTTTCTTTGCTCAAGAGGCCAAAGCTGTTCACTTCTGTGCTCAACCATCTACTTCAAATTGAAGTAAAAGCCCCAACATGTAAAGAAAACACTTGCTTGTGTTGCGTGGACTCTGTGGGTGGGGTGACCAAGACTTTGGCCGGTCAGTTGTCGGTGGTCTTTGTGGGAGCGGAGGGTTGGTCTCTGCCTAGAGGTTGAGAGCCTTCCGGGAAGTTGAAAATGTGTGAATGTGTGTCTGTGTGTGTAAGGGGGTTCAGGGAGCCCTCACAATGGCCTCAGCCTGGACTAGGGACCAGAGGGCCTGGACAGGGACAAGTGGGAGGTGCTTTCCACTTTGTACCTCACTTAATCCAAACCACAAGTTTAGGAGGTGCGGGCTGTATTTTTAATCCCATTTTATAGATGAGGAAACCAAGGCCCCAAGGAGACAGGGGCAGTCAGTGGCAGCTGGTTCCCAAACCAGGAGGTCTCACTCCAAATCCTGTGTTCATAACTCGTTTCCAGTCCCATAGTCCAGTCCCAGCCTTGTCTCATCACTTCACCTCAGTGGCCCTAAGACAGGGACAGTGAAGGCCCATTGAGGATGGCAGAGGGGATACTAAGGTAGGAACTAGGGAAGGACTGTCAGGGTGGAAGGGCTGTGCAGTAGGGCAGGGCTGCCCGCGAAGAGGGTAGGTGATGAAGAAAGAAGGCTGTGGTCCTGCAGGAGCTGGGTGTCCCTTGGTTGCACTCAGTCTCACCCTGTCGTATCTGTTTCTCAGCCTCCTGAGGGGGCTGGAGTGTCTGCAGGTGGAGCTAGCTGGCTGCAGGGAGCCTCCTTTGCTTGCACTCATGTTTCCCCTGCATGGCTCTTTGCCAAGACCAAGCTCTGGGCCAGACGCAGGGGACCCGGGTTGCTCAGAGCGATCCTCAGAACACAGGTGCCCTAGAAGCAAGCCAGACAAAGTGGGCTTGGAATGGGAGCTGACAGGGGCAGTTAGGAAGTTTCAGTCTTGCTGGCACTCCAGGCACAGGTCACAGCCCCACTCAGTTGTTGCTCTGAACCTCTAAGTAATGCTGAAGGCAGGAAATGTGGACTAATCAGCATCAAACTTCTTGACACCAAAGACTCTTTCTATTACTAAAGGTTGGGGTGGGGAGTACCCCCATCCTACTCCCAAGGGACCAGACCATTAGTTAGCCTTACCACCCAGAAACAGCCCATGGCCTCCCCTCCCCACCCCTCTCCCGTTCATGGCCCTCATTACACACCCCCCTTTCACTTCCTAGCATCTATGGATCAGCAGCTGCATATGGACACTAAGCTAGGTGCTGGCAATGGGGAAACGGATCCCATGTGGTGCCTGTCTTCACAGAGCTCATGGTTCTGTACAGACAGACAGACAGGCAAATAATTATGATACTGCCCAATGACTAAGATGTTGGGAGCTTCAGGAAAGGAAAAACTAACTCCCTAGGAAGGTGTTAGGAAGGCCTTTCCTAGAAAGGGGCCATGGGAATTGGGTCTTCAGGGATGAATAGAGGTTTTCTGTACAGAAGAGTTCTTCACGCTGGCAGGACGTCGGAATGACCTAAGGAGAATAGTAAATATTTATGTAAAGTTGGGCTGACCAGGTGTATCGTTTTAAATAAGACAGAAAACAATGGTCCTGTCCCGTTTCAAATGGTACATACGGTCAGCCTGGTCTCACTGCGCTGAATTCAAGGTGTCAGTAGGCTGACTACACGTACCATTTGGAATGGGACAGTACCGTTGTGTTCTGTCCCATTTGCAATGTTACATCTGGTCAGCCTATGGAAAGTATAACATCAATGCCAAAGTCTCATCCCCAGCCATTCTGCTGTATCGATCTGGAGTGTGGATGGGGCCTGGGGAGTTGTAAATCTCCCCAGTGATTCTCATGTGCAGGAAAGGTTGAGCCACTGGTTTTCCACAGGCTGGGCCTCTGACAAAAGAGTGAGTTGGAACCACTGACATGGGATACAGGCTGTGCCAAAAAGTGTGTGTGTGTATGTGTGTGTGTGTGTGTGTACTTATGTGTGTGCTCACATATCTGTACATGACTAAAAAGGCCATGCTATTCTTTTATTTTCCAGCTTTTCCCCCAGTACAGCAGCTTGTGTTCTTGTGCACCTCTCTCTCTCTCTCTGTCTCTCTCTCTCTCTCTGTCTCTCTCTCTGTCTCTCTCTCTGTCTCTCTCTCTCTCTCTGTCTCTCTCTCTGTCTCTCTCTCTCTCTCTCTCTCGCTGTTACCTTCTGTGTGCACATGCATCTCTAGACACATACTTGTGTACATTCCCAGGTAAGGGAAATCCATTTCAGATAGATTCAGATTTCATTAGCAGTCTCTAAACAGTTTTCTGTAAGCAACCATGCAAGAAGGCACTCACCAAAATAAAAAGTTTGAAGAGCTACCCTCCTGGGGTCTTGTGAGGGCATTTCCAGGCCAGCCAAAGGTTCATGGCCGCAGTGCCATCTGCAGATTGGTTTTCAGCACACCTGCCTTGCTTTGTCGCTTGCCCTGGGTCGTGGCCCTGCATGCCAGCAATGGCTCATCAGTTACCAGCCACAGAGGGACACAGGGACCTTCTTTCAGGACCCTGGGGACGTGTGAGAGGCCCATATTTGCACTGCTGTGTGCATACCCGTTCCTGCAGCATGCCTCCTCCTCTCGGCAGGATGAGACCACAAGAATGGCTCCAGAGTCAGTGATCTCTCCAGCCCACAGGCTGAGCCTTGTAAGATCTTAAAAAACTCCGTGTATGTAGGCTGCACTGCTTCCTGGTTTGGGCCTCAGACCACCCCAGAAGAGAGGCTTCTGTTCTGGGGTGGGGGGGTTCCATGAGTCCCTTTCTGGGCTCCCAGTTTGGCCAGGGTCTGAGGTGGATTCCATCTGCCCACACTGTACCCTTTTCTGTCCCTGTGGCTCACCACTCTGCCCCGGGACCTCCTCCTGCCCTCCTTCCACCCCATCGTGTCCTCCAAGGCCCTGTGCTGTCCTATTTCCTTTTCTGACTAACCCCCATCCACCCACACCCATCTCCCCTTCCTCACAAGCCCGGGCTGAGAACTGGGGAGTGTAGTCACATGCAGGGACTGCGTTGGGAGTTGGAAGAACAGAGAGACCCCCCCCCCCCCCCTTGTTTGGGACGCAGGGCAGAGACATGGGCCCAGCCGATTAGGCTGGGGCAGATGTGAGCTGTGGTCAGCCGTGGTCAGCCTGCTACAGGGCTGCGGCAGGGCCTGCATCTGCCTTCCTCCTTCTGTGCTGTTTTGTGAGCTACAAAGTGGTCACTGCTAGTAGCCGGAGTGACCCAATGGCCTTTTCAGAGCTAGACGTGGACATCTTCAAGTGTTTCCTTCAAGGGGATTTGTATTGCAATGCTCATTCTGACCTCTGGCTGCCACCCGACCTGCACAGCTGCGTTCTGTTTCCAGGCTCCAGAGGGACACGGAGGCATGCAGGGGGCCCTGCCTGGGCTGGGTGGGGCAGGGTGGGCAGAGGGGCAGCTGGCCTCACCCTTTGTCCCATATATTTTCACCTTCCCATGCCTCGCCCCTCTGCTCCCCTGGACCCCAGACAAGCTATATCTGCTTTCCCGAAGCCAGGTGCCCCAAGGAACTTGGATTTATAAATGATGACTTTGTTGTATAGCTATTTGGGCATGTGTCTAATCTCTGGGTAGTGCTGAGAATTTCTAGAGGGCAAAGATTGGGTCTAATTCATCTCCAAATCTTTGAAAAGCTCTTGCAAAATTTATATATTGGTTTCTTTGTTAAATGAATGAATAAAAATGGGAAAATATGGTAATTGACGCATTTATTTTCTTCCTTCCACAAATAACTACCAAGCAGCTAATTTGTTCAAGACCCTCAGAGAATGGGACACAGGCCTATTCCAAAGCCTGAAAGAGGCCCAAAGGGAGACGGTCCAGACAGAGTGGAGTCCGGACTTGGGGCTTTTCGCTCTTTCTTGGCTGAGGCTTTGCGAACTGAGCTCCTGCAGAGAGGCCAGCTTCATAGCACCTTCCTAGCCTGGCACGTAGTAGGTGCTGAATAAACACTTACTGAATGTGTGTGGATGGATGAAGGCACGCTGCCACACTCCTTTACTGCCCCACCGCAGGTATCACTAAGCAGGGGCAGTTCTTTTTCTCAGGGGCCCCGAAGCTGCCCGAGTTCATGACAGTGTGCCAGGCACTCACTATTACTCACTGAAGAGATGCACTTCCTCTCTTTGCCATTCTGGTCTTAGGGCTGTCCTCGGTGGGAACACCCGCAGGCCAGCCTCCTGGGGCACCACCAGGGTGATGTGACTGAGGCACGTCGGGACGGCCCCTTCGTTATTGCTCATGGGTCTGTGTGGCCACCTCCTGGCTGGCCTCCCTCCCCATCTCCGATTTGTTCCAGGCTGACCCTTCCTCTGCTGTGCTTGATAGAGGTTTGTTTCTGAAGTCCCTCTCCTGTGCCCATCACCTCCGTGTCAAAGTCCAGGCTCTTTAGCTGCACAGCAGACCTGTCACAGGTGGTCCCATCCTTTTGTCTAGTGCCTCTAACAGCTCCCCAACCTCCAGGACCCCCCGTTGGGCAGTCTAGGGGTGCTGTTCGAATCCTGACCTGAGAGCCTAACAGCCCCTCTTTCTCAGTCATCTGTGTTTCCTTTTCTCTGGCTGCCCACACAGCAAGATGCCTTCTGAACCCTACTGTTTGCTGCAATGGAAACGGTTCCTTTTTAACCTAGCTTTCCTCTGCATCGCATCCACCCGGAGCTCTAGTTCTCTCAGTCCCAGAACCTGGGCAGACAGAGGGACCCTGCTTTCCCAGGGGCAGTGGCCTAGGTGTCTGTCTTCCCATCCTAAGTGCTCTTTGTAATATGTAAGTAAAGGTATCTCCCCTCCTGCCCATCTTCAGTGGGAAGCCCAGCACCGCCCCAAATCTCTGAGGATTCCTGGGGCTCATATCCCCAGTGGTTATTCTTGACTTTGATCTCTTGGGTCCTCGGAGTTTATAATGTCTCTCAACTGCCTCCTGAGGCTGATGCCTCCTATCTCCCCTGCTTCTGCTCAAAGGGACACAACCACCTTTCCCCGATTTCCCCCAAACACCACTCACAAAAGGCAGTTGTGTGTAGAGGAATTATTTTTTTCTTTCTTAATGAGTTTTAAAAATATTTACACACACACACACACACGTGCACACACACGCACACGCACACGCACACACACGCGCACACACACACACACGCACACACACACGTGCGCACACACACGCACACACGCACACACGCACACG